>JALIZH010020362.1:0-14642 GCA_030522465.1 Rhipicephalus appendiculatus
GCACTCATATACCATAAAAATTGGGGGAACCTTAAGCTTTGCCTTTAAGAGTTGAACGCGATAGCAATATGCCGTCCCTACTGCGTACTTCAATCACTTAGTGCATATTATGTAATGGGTAGTACGGTTTAAACCAGGAGAAATTATGCGCGGCAAATGTGGGAAATGTTTTTGAACTTGCTATGCACCCACTACGTGGTGTTAAGGGAATACGCGTAGTAAGGTGTGTGCCGTTTGTAATGGGTGGTTGGCTTTGAACTATGGAATCGTTATGATAGTCACATATTCTGACACCCGATGGCAATGTACGCTTGTACCACGCAATATTCCTAGGATATTACATGTTATATTGCGACGCCTATATAAAGGACGCTTGCGTTTGCGAAGCATGGAAGTTATTTTCACTGCATTTCCAAGCAGAGGAAGTTATTTTCACAGTATATCCAAGCAGAGGCATGGCTGTGTGGTAGAACACCTGCTTGCCACGCAGACGACCCGGGTTCGATCCTCACTCGGACCCGAAAATTTTTATTATTTATTTTATTTGCATCTTTCTCGATTTTTCGGTCACGGACAAGATGATGATTTTTCGGTCACGGACAAGACGATGATTTTTTCGCTCACGGACAAGATGATGATTTTTCGCTCACAACCAACGACGCCGACGCCGACGCCGGAATTTCTGCGAAACGAGCTCTTTAACGCTATCGCGTTAAAAAGCACACTTACTCATTTCAGGGGACATTGGGATTCAATTCAGCATAATTAGTTCATGTCAATGCGCTGAGCTGCGCCCCTAGATATTTCAAGTTTGAGCGCGAACTGCAAAAGTGACTTGCATGAAATTTGTTGCAGTGCTTCGTAGGCCTCTAGTGACGCTAACAGTTTTTTGCTCGATGTTTCATGTTTTTTGCAAAATTATTCATTGGGAGGTGAACACTGGATTTTCAAAATGCGGATGTGAGGGAAGCATTGTATTACTTTAGTTTACAAAGTTCCAGCTGGTGAAGCAGTCGTCAAAGAGCGCCTTTGTTTGTGGAGATTATCACAAGCATACGATCTTTGAACATAGTCAAGTAGTGCTCTCTCAAGGTAATTGACTCAAACATTGAGCTAGAGAGAGACGGATGTCGTCCGCCATTTATTCTCCATGTTCCAAACCCGTCTTCTTCTTCCTCTTTGCCTTGATCTTGCCCCTTTGACACTTCAGGCAGAGACCGCTTCACTCTCCCGGACTTCATTGTTCACACCTCCTTGTGTAATATTTAAAGATGTTTCTGATTGAGGCACATTCTGTCTGCCTGGAGGGTCCCTGGTACCAGATGGTCTTCAAGACGCCATGTTGCGAAGCCGTCTTCACAACTTGAAAGGGCCCGTAAAACTTATCAGTGGATCTCCCTATTCCTTTCCGCACTAGAACGTAGTCTCCAGGTTGTATATCTAGTATATCGCTGCTGCGTCTGCTATCGAAGTTCCTCTTCATTCTGTTTTTGTAGGCCTCTTGCTGTTTAGTAGTTTTCTTTCTCTCGGAAAGGACCAGATTTTCAAGAAGGCCCAGTTCGCGGTCTGCTGGAAGCACAGGTACAGTCCCTGAAGCTACAAATGAAGGACCACTTGCGCTCGAACGGTTGTGGTGTCTTACAGCGGCTTCAAGGCAGCATTTCCAACCACCTGGAAAGTTCGGATACATCTTCATGTACTGCTTCACGTCGCGTATAGCACGCTCAGCAAGGCCATTTGCAGCTGGGTGGTTAGGGGGCGCAACACTTGATTATCATACCTCGATCGTTCGCCCATTCTGAAAGCTTTGAGCTCCGAAAGGCAGGGCCGTTGTCACACACCAATGTATTCGTATTGCGGAAACATTCTGCCTTTAGTAGACTCATTACGCTGTTAGCATCTTCCTTTCCAGCTCTGGCTGTCGCCATCCTTGTGCACTCACCGATAGCGAGCAGGAAAGCTTGCGTCTTCATGACCCCTTCCCCTTTCTTTTTGAGCTCTGCGAAGTCCAAGTGAATAACATCGAATGAGACATTGGAGTGCTCTGCTGTTATCATTATATCTGTGGATTACTTGAACTTAACTTTGTTCGTTTGACAATCGTGACATGTGCAGATGTAGTTTTTGATGTCTTCTTTCATACCTGGCCACTTAAATCGTTTCAGAAGTTTGCCATACGTGCGCCAAAAACCGTCATGCCCGCCTGATTCTGGAGTGTCGTGGTAAAGATGCAGAATCTTAGCAATCATTGTTGGTGCGACGTGGTATATTCCATTGATGAATTTCATTTCTTCGGTACCTTCTCAAAGCTTTGAGTGATTGATTTGCATAGGGTTGTCAACTGTGGCTGGTGTCAGAAGCCTGGACAGTGCGTCTGCATCAGTGAGTAAAGGACCTGGACGTTGCTAAATGATGAAATCGAACTGTTGCAAGTAGTTTACCCATCTGGCGATGCGGCCTCTTGGCTGTGACATACCGAAAAGGTGAGTCAGTGCTTGGTGATCCGTAAATAGGGTGAATTTTGCACCTTTAGGTACGTTCGAAAATATTGCACAGCTTTCAGTACGGCCAATGCTTCCTTTTCAGTTGTTGAGTAGTTAACTTCAGCCGGCTTCAGTGTATAACTGTAATATCCTACTACATAATGCTTTTCATGACTCAGGTCTGATGGCTTCTGGTAGAGGACTGCTCCGGTGGCATAATGTGACGCATCTCTATTTAGCACAAACGAGAGGAACAAATCTGGTATTCGTAGGATAGGGTCAGAAGATATTATTTTCGCAAGCTCCTAGTAAGCCCTTTCACAATGGGAATCCCACTAGAACGGTATACGTTTCTGGGTCAAGCGTGTGAGACATCTCGTTTTAGTAGCATAGTCCTTAATGAAGGACCGAAAGTGTCCGGCCAGTCCCAGGAAAACACGCAATGAGTGTACGTCATAGGGCTCCACTAATTTTGATATTCTCTCAACGGATTCCAGCTTTGTGCTTTGTGTGGAACCGTCAAAGACTCTTGCCAGAAACACTACCTTTTCTTGGAAGAAAGCGCTTTTCTTAAAGTTCACTTTCAGACTTGCAACACTTATCGCTTTCAGGACTAAGGACAGGTGTTTCCGATGCTCCTCTTTTGTTTTCGCATAAACTATTATGTCATCGATGTCAACGTTGCAGAACGTGCCGAAATATGGTTTCAGGGTTTCGTTCATGATCTTTTGAAACCAGGCTGGGAAATTCTTCCACCCGAACGGCAGCCGGTTCTATTCATATAGGTCAAATGGTGTAATAAACGCAGTGTACTTCTTTGTGTCTTCCGTCATGCGGAATTTGCCAGAAACCTTTGCAAAGGTCCAATCTTGAAAAGCAACGGCAATCACCGGTCTCGTCAATGATGTCATGAATCCTAGGCATCGGGTATGGTATGAGCTCAGTTTGTTGGTTAAGAGCCCTGTAGTTTGAGCACAGACGAAAACTGCCGACTTCTTTAGGAGCGATGGTTATTGGCGATGCAAATGGCGACCACGGAAGGGCGAATAATGCCAGCATCTAGCATTGCTTGTAACTCTGCTTTTAACCATGTCTTTTTTTTTCTCGTGACATATTATATGCAGTTCCTCGAGCAACTGTTTTGTCTGTGAGATCAAAAGAAACCTCGTGGGATTTAATTGCTGGAGGGTAGTTTCCTATGCACAATAGCTCTGGGTACTTGGTTGGTAAGTCTTCCCCGCAGTAAATTTGCATTAAACGTGCAGGCGACGCTATGCTGTCCTTTCCTGATACATGGCTTTCAATTAGAACCTTGTCGTCCCAGTAAATGTTCATCCTTAACTTTTTCCTGTCAGGACGAGATAGTAGAAACTCGTAAGTGACATCTGGCAACACCAACACGTCGGTTGCAATTCTGTGGCCTTGAAATTCGAGCATTACAGACGCCCACTCATTACGTGAACTCACAGTTCCATCGTATCCCTGAACGCGCAGTCATATTTATATAGAGAATTGCAGCACTTCGACTACCTGAAGCTAATCTCAAATGATAGGCAATGCAAGTAATAATGGAGAAATCAAAAACTTTCTTGATGTCAACATTTTCAATTAAAGGAGACGCTTGGTTCATCATAACTAGCATTTTCTGTATTAGAGATTAAAGCATACAGCATATGTGTGCACACAAAGAAGGCGTGAACGATTTATCCATTTAAAAAAAGAATATATCCTCTAATATCGATACTAAGTAGAATTTATGCATACCCAGTCTTTTTTAAAAGAAGAGTTCACTTTTAGAAAGGATAATTTTTATCTTTTTTCTTTATAAAAGCATCACCTAAAGTAAAACGAAATGTTTAGCTGCTTTTTATCGTGAAAAATGTATACTTAACCGCATGAGTAGGAAATTGGCTGTCTTTCCGGATCGGAAAATACTCTGTTTGCTTTGAATGGTCAACCGTTTATTCTACAACATTCAAGATGTTTTAACACTACAGAGGTTGGCAGCTTATTTGTACGGGCACCTTACAGCAAGCAACTATTTCGCTCTTCTGCCTCCCCTTTTGCCGTCATCATGATTATCATCACTATTATCATTATTGTCAGACGGTTTCGTGTCGACTGCATGACACAGGTCTCTATCAATGACCTCAAGCTTATCGCGCATCTTGTGCGAGACGATAGAGTTTTGTGCCTGCGAAAAGAACAAATTGAAGGCAGCTTCGCAGTTATGATGCCAAGCCTGAAAGAAGGGCGCAGCTGGTCGACCTTCCTTGTTTCTCATTATTATTTAGCTTCCACACCATCCACACCTCCGGTGCGCTCACTTGTGCGAAGCGGGGCAAATTTGCTTTCGAGTATTCTAAACCTCCTGCCACAACAACCACGGAAAATATTACGACATCGTCGACAATAATGTCGGTCCTTGTTAACCATGAAATTTTACCGAAGTCTAAAACCGCTTACGCGGATGACAGGAGATTATATACCATGCGGCACAGCAACCTCACGATAGCGCAGGGTACTATGCTCCACCGAATCCAAACCTACACCCTACCACTCGTCCCCGCTTAGCGATCTTCAAAGGCGGAGAGGCTGACTCAGTCAATATGCAAAAATTGCGATAAAAATGTCGTATCAAACCATCTGGGAATACGAGGGCGTTCCCCCACCCAGAGAGCTTCTGCCAGCTCCCTCAGAAACGACACGGGACACCTTAATATGGTGCCCCGTCGAAAAACTGCAAACATCAGTCATTGTATGAGCAGAAGGGGCCGCCGCTGACAAGCGGCCAGTCCAAACTCCCGAAATATCCTTTTAATAAAGCCGTATCCTCCTCTTTCTTAAGCTTCCCTATAAGCTATCTACGTGTCTTGTTCTGGATATGACTCCTGCTTATTTACCCTCTTCATCGTTTACTGTGAGTTGGGGCGCCTTCAGTATCGAATCGGACAGCAATCCTGAGTTGCGACATCGCAAGAAGTCCCCGACGAGGGAGCATTACTTGGAAGCGTGCCACTTAGATCTCCTTGGGAATTACGAGCATAGCCGCCGGGCAGACGGGTGGATCATTCGAAATGCAGATAAAGAAAAAGTATGGGAGGAGAGCAAGTAATTAGGCCGTGAATAAATGACCAGTTGGCCCATCAGGGCACATGCTCATCAGCTCATGCCTCACTAGTGAACATCTGACTAGGGGGGTCCTCATTTTTGTTCGGTGTGCCCAGCGGGCGAATTCATTACGCCAGTTGTAAAAAAAAATGAAGAATTGGGGCGTGTTAACAATCTTGGCTCCAGGACGGCTTTTCGTTACTTTTGTTTCGGAGTATATAGTGGGACCGAGAAACATGGATCATCGATTCCATTTGCTAGGAGTTAGGTGACGTAACCATTGATACTATAATAAAGAACTGAGACAGCCTTGACAAGTAGTACTGGTAAATCAGACACCAGAGGAGCGTACGCCTAGCCAGTGTGAACAGCAACAAGGTCCTGGACGAGCCCCTCCTGCTTAGCGCTGACGATGTGACTGCGGAGCTCTTCATGATGCACTACTTTTTCATTACAATATGAATTGTTTCCCGTTGGTGTAATAGATAAAAGGAGGCGTATGTTTCTAGGCAGCGCGAGTAAGGCTCTGGTAATGGTATTGCAGCCAATAACAAATTTCATGAAATATAGCTGGATTGATGGACTAAATACGCTGCGCTGGTACCGTAAAATGAGGTTACTTTGTGACTGCAGGGGTTACTTTATGACACGCGCTCAGTTTTCTCTACTTTAAATCGTGCGCCCCGACCAGGCGCTGCCGAAAAATTATAAGCCACTCAACAAGCTCACCTGACATGCCCTGTCACCTAGCAGCAACCGGCTGAAGTTCCCACGCTCCGGAGCCCCTTTAGACGCCGACATGTTCAATGGAGTTTTAGCGCGCATTGTTGAAGCACCGTAAACTTTGTACGCTCGACCCGTCCGCACGAGAAAAACAGCGAAAACAGTTATGTACATGTGATTGTTAATATGTGGGTTAAAATAAACTGTAATATAAATTTAATCAAGTCACGTATGTTGAAGTTTATAGAAAGGAAACTGAAATGTTGATACTTCGCGGGGTAACTTTGTGACACGCCAAATGTCACAAAGTTACGCACTATGTTTTAATTTAAATTATATGTTATTTGGTTGAAAGGAGGAAGATGCTCAACATCCCAGCGGGGAAAAGCGTATCGGTTGCTGATCTAGAAGAAGCGAGGAAGACAGGAAAACCGACAACCGGAAAGAAGGGCAGCTCTTCCTCCGGTATCAGAGCCAGACGACCTAGGAAGAGCTCTTATCTTGACAAAAGCCCAGAAGAAAGCACTGACAGCGATTGTACATAACGCAAATAAACTTTTGATGGGGTAACATTATCCGAGCCCTTTTTTTACCAATCATATTCAGCCAAAAACAACGTTGTCACAAAGTTGCCCCACACGACGAGGCAACCTTGTGACAGCTTTTAACCTGAATGTAGCCGTTTGTATTAAAAATGCGGATTTGTAGAACATGCCATCATGTGAGGGAATGTTTCAGCAACGTTATGCCACTATTCATTCACCTTTGTGTTGATAATTGTTCAGCGAGAGAATGAAAACGTACGAAATCTGTCACAAAGTAACCTCATTTTACGGTAATTTATTACTAAGTGAACCAAAGAATTGGAATCGCTCGAGCGTTCGTTTACGTTGTTATACAAGACCGCATAATTCGAACAGAAAAAATAAGTGGAAGAAAGCATACAGGACATCATTCGTGGATTTCAACGCGATAGCGTTAAAGAGCTCGTTTCGCAGAAATTCCGGTGTCGGCGTTGGCGTCGTTGGTTTTGAGCGCAAAATCATCATGTAGTCCGTGACCGAAAAGTGGAGAAAGATGCAAATAAAATGAATAATAAGAAATTCCAGGTGAGAGTGACCATCGAACCCAGGCCGTCTGCGTGGCTAGCATGTGTCCTGCAGTGAAAACAACTTTCATGCTTAAGAAACACACGCGTCATTTACTTAGGCGTCGCAATATAACATGTAATATCCCAGGAATATTGCGTGGTAGAAGCGTACATTGCCATCGGGCGTCAGGACATGTGACTATCATAACGATTTCATAGTTTAAAGCCGGCCACCCATTAAAAAAGGCACACACCTTGCTACGCGCATTCCCTTATCACCACGTAGTGGGTGCATAGCAAGTACGCACTAAGTGGTTGAAGTACGCACTCGGGACAAGATATCGCTATCGCGTTCAACTCTTAGAGGGGGAAGCTTAAGGGTACCCCAGTTTTTGTTATCTGTTTTGTAGTAATTATGACATGTATTGAAATGCACTAAAGTTGAAGAAAAAAACACAACGGTCATTCCGCGGCATAGCAGCGGAAAATTCTATCAGCCTCTCACTGTAGGTCATAAAGCACGCCTAATGAAAAATATTGCCGTTGCTTGAGTGCCGTCTGTTTAGCGACGGAAAATTATAAACGGCACGCGGTTGCGGTGCATCAGTGTTTACTGTAAGCAGTTCCACTCCGGCGCATTCGCCACTGGCTGGAAAACTACTGCGGCGGTGAGAAAAGAATGGATTAGAAGCACAGTGGTGAAATATAACGGCAGGCACAAAATAAAGAATGTCAGCATGTCATCCTGGGGTCATTCTTGCCGGGCGTAACGCTTCATACGAACTGCCGACATACAGACGGCATACCAAAGCACCATTGGTTAGCGTCTTATGAATAAAGCACAAATTATAGCATATTTCGCTGGATTACTACTAAGGATCATCCTGTAAAGAAGAGCTTTCCTTTTGGAAGCTGACAGTAACGTCGCTTTCAAAGAATTTATAGCGCAAAACTTAAATGACTGAGAAGACTATTGAATTTATTATTTTGTGCTGTTTATAACAATACTAAGTAACTCAAAGGTATTGATATTTGTACCAATTAGTTACACCGCACAGAGCTCTCCTTAATGGAAAGTTGGTGCAAAACGTGCAAAATGTTACTCACGACATGTTGGACTGGACGTGATCATTATTACTTTATTTTTCTGCTAGCCCTACCCACACTTCCTCTGGCACGTGATGTGTATAAAACATTGTTGCAACAAATGCTCAAGAAATGAGCATGGAAGAGATAGGAACATTTAAGCCACACCCTCCTTTTTCTGAACCCTCTCCCTGCCTTTCCTTCGCTTTTTTTTTCTCTCGATGATATCACACGTAATAGACATTTCTTAAGAAAACTGCCAAAGTATTTGAGCGAGTAGAATATGGCTTCAGAAGAGTGCATAGCCCGGGTCCTGACTTATGTCGGCACATTAATTATGAAATTCGGCAGATCCCACGTACCATGGGAATCGATGTTATGCGAAGCATGCGGACGAAAGGTAGATGTGCTGCATTTTTTATTGAGAGAAACGTGACGAAATGACGCTAAATACATGGACAAATGATGTACGCTGAGACATATGTTGGACAGTCGCATATGTGTTATACCGGGTGTTCAAAGTTAAGCTTTCTCGTTTTATTAAAATTCGGCACTGGGAAGAACATGAAAACCACCTTTACAGATAACATATATATCCTGGGGGACACAAAGTGAGAAGATAATTATTACTGTCAGGAGCCCAATTAACTCAGATTCAATAATTAACTTTTTAGTGACTGCAGCAAGCAAGCATGTTTATTTTGAAAAGTTGAAGGGAGTCGCGTTTATACACAGTTCCATTTGGAAGAATTTTTCTAGCATGTCTGTGCTCCGAGATATCCCGCTGCAAAGTTTAATTGATTACGCATGCAGGGCACTGTGGATCAGCGCAATGTTCCTCCCCGATGTGACGAACAGTCATTGCTTGCTATCGCCAGCCAGTAGCAAAAGGGTAACCGTTATCATCTTTGCCTGTGCCTTCGACCCGTTATCAGATTAAACGACGCAACCAACTGCCACGGCCCACCGGGGAGGAGATTGCGCCGCCGCTGACTGTCTCGCATGCGTAATCAGGTAAACCACAATTAAACTTTGCAGCGGGATATCTCGGAGCACAGACATGCTAGAAGAATTCTTCCAAATGGAACTGTGTATAAATGCGACTGCCTCAAACTTTTCAATACAAACATGCTTTCTTGCTGCAATCACTAAAAAGTTAATTATTGAATCTGAGTTAATTGGGCACCTGAAAGCGATAATTATTGTCTCATTGCGTGTCCCCTGGATGTATAAGTTATCTGCAAAGGTGGTTTTCATGTTCTTCCCAGTGCTGAATTTTAATAAAACGAGAAAGCTTAACTTTGAACACCCGGTATAACCAGTTATTTACAGTTGCGTTACGATGCCAACAGTAACATGGGCATTACCAACACTAGAAGCGTTAACCCTTTCGGCCCTGGTGTCGTCAATTGACGACACCACACAAAATTTCTCCTAGCACCTCAGAAATGAAACCAAAACTGCTCATTCTTGCGGGAATACTTTTTCAATCATCCCCACGGCGATTGACATCAATATTGTGGCATGTTTGAGAAGCTGGGGGGCCACAAAGAAGAAGAAGCTTGACCGAAGTCTTGGGTGAAGCCGAGGCGCGGAAGCTCAGGCGGGTAAGCGCCATTTTCGGGACGACGTAGCGAAGCTATTGTAACGAGTATCACACTGGAAAATATGTCATTAGTTCACATTTTGTCTACTCTAGTCAGTAGCATGAATAAAGAAGCCAATTTTCTCATTTCACAAGCACTGAGGCCTGATGACCTAATTTGATGCCATGTTAATTAATCCATAAATAATTGCACCACTGCCTCAATTTTTCGGTTGTGGTCTTCTGAGCTCGTAACTATTATGAAAACACGCACAAATATAGTCTCCGATCAAAATAAAAAATCCAGGGCTGAAAGGGTTAAGTTGATTTGTAGCGTTTCTGCTTGCGAAGATGCTAGTCCTAGATAGTGAGACGTAGAGCAACTTCAGTGCATGGCGCTTAACTACAATTTACGTTAATCTAGCGTGACGCCCGCTTCATAGGAGTAGATATGTAATGCTTATAAACTTTGATAGCCAGCATTGCAACCACAATAAACGTTTGACCAATATTACGCCTGCACAGGGTCTTTTTTCGAAGCAGTTCCGAGGCCTGGCGCGGTTCTATGGTAGAACACTTGATTGCCGCGCAAAATGCTTGGATTTTATTCCTCCTGACACCCTGATATTTATTCTTCGCATTCTTCGGGTCAACGCTGCCGATGTCAGTTTTCCTTAACGCTCACGCATTTGAATTGCCAGTGTCTCTTCTCACCGTTCCTGGCTAGATATAAACTGTCAGTCACCTGTGGCGCATACCTGCATACCGCGGCCCATGGTATACGAGTATGAGCCACACGTATCTGGAGGGAAGGGTTTCACGACGTACCCTGCGGGATTTTCGCGTTATTCAAGTCATGACCAGCCAGACGTATTCTTCAAACCTGCTTACACTGCCATAATAATTTCGGTCTACCCCAAGCTAAGGAGGCAATAACGACAGCACCCAGACGTAGGCGGCTAGATAGACACGTATATACTCGTTTAAACGCTTAAAGTGCCTGCAGTTCGCTCAGAAATGCTTTGCATTTAATGAAACTTGGAAGCGCAAACCAAGAAGACACGGAAGAAGAGAAGACAAACAAGAACGGACTGCAAGAACCTAGAGGAGAGAGAGTTACAAGAAGGCAGGGTCAACTTGAATCCTGTACAGGCGTCATGTCCTATGTACTGTACAGGCGTCATGTCCGTCATGTCCGTTAACCTATGTAATATAGCGTGGCAAAGGAGTAAAACAACAACCAGTCATTACACAATGCTAATTGCGCAACGAGTGTGTGGTCTTATGATTCCCTTCCACCAGCCACATGCGGCATCAACGAAGTGCTCAGAACACCTTACAGATGTGTAGCAGTTACCATGCTTATCCACAGAAAGACTAATGGTAGTGTAGTGTGTGCCGTCCTTATCCACAAAAATGATTATGTCGTAGACTATACTTTGCGGCAAGCCAAAACTTCAAACACAGTTGGCCTTGCGCCAACACCAAGCTGAACTCAGAATTCGCATTAGGCAGTATCGTAACATTCGGCGAATATATCTGTAGATGAAAAAGACGAGCACGAATATTATCCTCCGAAGCACGTTGAGTACATTTTTGATCGAAGCCTCCGAGACTGCATACAAAAATCCACCACAAATATTAGAAATCTAACTTCGCATGCAGCGCAGAAGTATTGCCCATGTGTCGCCACCATTTCAAACCTTAAGCACCAGCTACAGATAGCTTTCTAGCACCAACCGTATCCATGCCTCCCGGCCGGCGAACTCCCTTTTTTGCAAATATGACATACGTTGTTACGTAAGTCATGCTGTCCGCCGGATTCGGTTGCTATTAGGTAGAAGGGATGCCGCTTATTTGAGCTTTCTTTTATTTATGTGAATGAAATAACGCTGAAAGAGAACTTTGGTGTGGTTTTTAAAGCGATAGAAATAATGGTCAGCCAGAATTTCGTAAAGTCAAGGGACAATCACAAGGCCGAAAAGCTTAGGAGCCCTTGCTCTATCGGGAAAATTGGGCCAGCAAAACGTTAGCATGTGCGTGCTGGATGTACTTTCTTTCTTCCTTTTTTGTGTCGCGTTGCTCAATGCTCATTCACAATGCTTTCCCTCGTCCGCGCCGGGAATTAGACCTTCACGCCTATGCTTGGCAGCGTAACACAGCCATTGGTACAGGCGCTGACGACGGTCATGCGTTTACATCCACAAAAAAATGAAATGTCGCTACGTGAAATGACGGGTCTTCTTGATAATCTCCATAAATCTACATTGCCTTATGACAGAGGGCTGATAATAATAATATATGATTAAACGTCCAAAAACCGCGGTATGAGGGACGCCGTAGTGGAGGGCTCCGGAAGTTTCGACCATCTAGTGTTCTTTATGCACTGACATCGCCCAGTACACGGGCCTCTACCATTTCGCCTCCATCGAAATACGACTGCCGTCGCGGGGATCGAACCCGCGACCTTTGGGTCAGCAGCCGAGCAGCGTAACCGCTACACTACCGTGGCGGTCAGAAATCGCTGATCACCGACAAGTCGTGAACCGAGAGAGCATCATTTATTCGAAAACACCGCATACAATACGCATGTGACGGGCACACGGTCGAGGGCCGCATTTCTGTACAGGGTCGGGCTTTCCCGTACTATGCCGCCGGAGTTACCAAAATTTGTAACTGATAACAGGCATCGCTTGAAGAGGCGAGACAGGGAGGACCGATGGGCGAGGAGATCTGGAGTACTCGAAACACAATGCTTTTAGATGTGAAGCATCTTATCGCGAAGCTTAATCTGGTGATGGTGTGCGGCATCACCACCCTTACTGCGCATGCGCAAGCCCTTTAAAAAAATAATAAACCTCCTCTCCCCCTCTCTCTCCTCTAGGCATCCCTTCCCGCGGCAACCACACCCTCACTGCGCATGCGCCTCCCCTCCTCTCTCCCCTCCTACGCTCCCCCCCCTCTCCTCTAGGCATCCCTGCCCGCGGCGTCCACGCTCCCCACTGCGCATGCGCGTCCCCCCCTCTCTCTCCTCTCCTACGCTCCCCCCTCTCTCCTCTAGGCATCCCTGCCCGCGGCGTCCACACGTCTGCACTACACGCCGACGCAGGCAGCGTCTGCTAGCGAGTTTCTTGGTTGAAAAAACCGACTGCTCGCGCTGCACAACCGCTCACTGGCCACCCCGTATATATCGCACTGGATCTTGACCTGCAAGGTGCTGCCGGTGGAAGATTTCTCCTGTGCGTTGTTGAACAATAAAAATTCGCAGCGTGCGCGTTAACTAAAAGCGGACTGCAGGTCTCTGTGTCCAATCGGAGTCTTCTGTCTCTCATTGCCCATTAGCAGCGATCGGCATGTTCCTGTAGGAAACACCGGTCCATTACTGCGTGCTTTGCGCCTCCCCAGGTTTCTCTCCAGCGCAACGCTGCGATGAGCGCCAGCGTCCACGCCGCCGCCAGTGTAAGCGTTAGCGCCCGCTGCTTCGCATCTACACATGATTTAAGAAGTAGGAAATCGAAAGACTTCCAGGATTCCCGAATTGAGTATTGTTTGCTATTGCCATCTTGTTCAAATTTTTGGATGCATGCTGCTATTTTTAATATGTTGTTTTTATTATATTCTACATTCTGTTTTTTTTGTCCTCTCACAGGAAGTATGTAAATAAATAAATAAATAAATACATAAATAAAAAATTACAATATGGATTTGCAACGTGCTGTGACCACTGAACAATACTAAAGTCTACCTAAATAGGATATTATGTCACCTATATTATTAAAGATCATTTGGCCTGCGCATGAAAGTGTGCTTGCGAAATCCACGTAACGATGAAACACGATAGTGAAAGATAACCATGTCTCATCTGGGAAATATATGAAGTGTAATATGCGCAATATATTTCTCTTCAAACAACTTAGCTCACATGACGCTCTAAATTTTCTTGCTAGACTGTGAACGATTGCTTGAGGGTAGGATTGAACATCCATCGTAATCTGGAGCAGCGATGCCCGGAGGTTACAGTGCATACGCAAACCGGTGTGATCTTTGTAAATAGAGACATTACCAGGAAACATTTCCAAATGCCAGGCTTCAATAAAAAAAACTGTGCCTGGCTCGCGTAAACAGCGAAGCGTGCATTCCTTTACTACTTTGTGAAATACGCGGCGCAATAAAGTACGCGCTGCTCCTTGCTCCTTTCTGGCCTACTGCCTTTTCCCGCTTCTCGAGCCAGACTTAAGCGGACGGCGATGTTTCTGACTTTACGACATCCTAAGTACTAAAATCTTTCTAATCCGGAAGCTCGTGCACGCGAAAACAAATGTGCGTTTGCGTATTGGGATGTCATCTTAACGCCTCAAAGCAACGGCAGCGCTGTTCTTCTCAGCGTCGCATTCCCAGGCCACTCGATCCCCAGAGTATAATCCCCGTGGAAGGTCGCTTGTCGCCATGGAAACACAGCTCGTCCCGACTTCAGCGCACTTCTATGCTTACCCAACGAGGCCGGGATTGCGGCGTGCGTATCTTTGGAGGGATTCACTGGAGAAAACGCGGAGAGTTATGTAAC
>JALIZH010020363.1:0-38551 GCA_030522465.1 Rhipicephalus appendiculatus
ACCCTTAGCAAGATCGATGGCTGGCCAATAAAATTTGTATCCTGATGCAATTAAGCCACCCGTTTTATTCGGTGGCGCTGAGATCAAATACCTCCAGAAAAAAATTACTTTCTTTTTATTTTGTTGATGCTCTTTTTTTCTTCATTGATCAGTTTACTGCATGCGAGGCGTGAACATCGTTTTCGTGTATATTTGCGAATCACTTGAGGTATGTTTATATTGTTTCGCTTTGTTGTCCTTTGTGTTGTGTAAGTTTTTTTATCACTTTTGTTGAGCTGTAATTACGGTGGTTAGAGTGTTTATACGACCACAATGACGTTGAACATATGCGCAAGCGTTGTGCTTATGTCCTCACCTTCTCCCACCCGAGCCAGCCTCTCACCAAGCTCGGTGAGGCGCAAATCTTTCCCTTTCCTGCCGAGGCTCACTCTCACGAAATCGTTGAGGTGTCCTCTTTGAGAGACAGTTATCGTGCACACCGAACCTCTCTTCCTATTTCTTAACACAATCACCTATAACGCTACGCTACCAGCCTGTCTCCTTATCTACCAGCGCGATTTTCTACTTGTGTATCCATCCCCACCCTACAGAGTTCTGCTAAGCGTTACGGCGGCTCACGGCTAAAGATCGACTAAGAACAGCTTCCCTTTTATAAAAAAAATCAGGCGACCCTTGCACTAAGCTGCGCAAGGCTTGAAACAGCGGGACTGCACAATTCTGAAGACTGATTTGATTGCTTGTAGGCGGTTTCTAGGCTTTAATTTAATGATACGGCCGGGTTGTTCCTGGGTTCCTTCTATGTCGTTGCTACACTTTAGCTAGGTGATGCTAGGTAACTTCTACGTAGATTCTCAGCACAGAGAGGTTCGTGTTAAACTACAGACTGCCACAGGGACGACACGGATGTCCGAACTTCAGAGACAGAATCTCGCACAAAATGTTCGCACCTCTCATAGATCTATGCACACGGCATAGTTCGCATAGGCCTTCCATCGCTACGGGGTCTTATCGCAGCCGTCATTGCCTTTCTCGCTCCCTAGCCTTCTCCCGGTGTACGTACTCGGGATCTCCTGCTCGCGGCCCTCGCTTCGCAGCCATTTGTCGGGATAACCATTTCCTTCTTCATTTTGAGTGCACCAGTGGTGAGTATTGCGATTTACCAAATTTCTCTGGCACATACCCGATAAGGATGATGAGAGCTTTCGCGTAGACCGTACAGCACATACCCGTAGGCCGTGCAAATTGCGGCTAGCTTAAAGAGCTTCGCTGTTAATACAGGGAGACATGCTTCTCTACGACACTGAAAAGCTGACGATAGTAACCCTCAATGAATGAGTGCAAAGGGCGTGATTCTCATAAGTAATATCTTTGTCGTGATCCTTCATATTGGTATTTTTTATCTTAAGATAAACCTTCTCTGAGAATTACTGACTGACTTTGCAATAAATAATACAAATCGTTTCGTATAATCTACAAACTTACTTGTTACTAACTGCTAATTCTCGAATGTTGCTGTCTTAACACATAAGATGTTATTAACAAGTTTCATACCAGCGAATAGTGCCAAAGCTTATGGGACACTACATCGCCACTGTTTTCATTTTTGGTCTGCCTGGATAATAATCGTAGAAGTTAAGAAAAATCGACTAAATGGTGCCTCGTCATGCTTGAGTACTTGTAGCGCTGCCTTAGAACAGATAACTTGCTGCATATAAATCAGATTAAATTGGCGCGGAATTCAACAATGCATTTAAAAAATCTAAAATTAGGCTAGCTACGCACTTGTGGTGCGAAGACTGAGGAAGTGGTGGAGCTGGTGGCATGGCCCTCCTCTTTATCCTCCTCACCTTCACTACTATTTCCCAACCCTTGTTTTAATGCCCTACAGAAGTACCTGCAATATTTCTCACTCACAGCTTCTCCTTTCCTTTCTCGTCATCCTCACGTCAGTTTGCCACCCTTTGCTATACGTTACCATACATCGCTCTGTTGCTGTCTCTTTTTTTTTTCTACCTCCATTTTTTGCATCTTTTTTTTCTGTCTCTTTCTCTATTTGTCTATTTCTTTCTCCGTATTTCTATCTTTCCCTCTATTTTTATTTTTCTCTATTCCTCTTTCTTATACGCGCTACCTCTTCTCTCTGTCTATCGCTTTCTGGTCTTGTTCTTACGCTTTTCTATGTTTTTTTTTTCTTTCTTTTCTCTCTTTCTTTCTCTCAATTTATTTTCTCTGTCTTTCTACCTTTTTCTCGCTTCCTTTCTTTTTCACTCTATTCCTCTCTCTCTCTCTCTCTCTTTGTACTGGTTCTCTAGTCTCAGATATTTTTCTCCTTTTTTTCTATTTCTACTTTTGTCGTTCTTTCTCTCTGCGTGATCCATCTCTCACCCATCAGAGTTGCTGCGTTCCCCGCCGGAAAAATCGGCGCTGGTGTTCTAGAAGCGAAGCAGAACATGAAGAAGAGCACGAAGAGGCCTCATGCCAGTTCATAATTACAATAGTTTTCGGATTCAGCAGACTCATTACAGCGCCGCTTTTAAAATGTTGCTGAACTCTTTCAGCAGCCCTTTATGGAGGCATCACTGTGAAATCCAGTGATAGCAACCTTAAATGGCCCGATATATTTCGCATGAATATTGTGTAGGTGACCTCATGATATGTCACTGCAGGGAAATGTTACTTCAAGGCAGCGTTATATAAGCCAGCCTATTAACATGTGACGTGTAACTATAATTTACATACTCACGAACGATGAGCATTATTAGCATAACATAAAGGGCCAGTAAACAGGAACCGACTTTTCTTTTTACACCCACCAAACAATCTCCCCAATTCGTACGGTAGACCGCGGCGCTCACATTTTCAGAATAATACAGCGCTGCACGCCGCGCGGACCCTCAATTTCAAAAAACGATTCCCACGCCTATTTGCTTCTGACCAATCTCCCTCGTACGCACAGTAACGCAAACTTGCCCATGGACAATTCGACGTACCACTGAGCTCGCCGATTGGCCCTTTGCCCTACGAAACGAAGCCTTGGCACTGCGGTGATGCAGTGTTGGCCGCGCAGTCCGCATTTTCATTTTCCTGTGCTGCCCTCTGCCCATTTTGTAAAGCCCGAGTTTACCGGGAGAAGCGGTAATGCCAGAACGAAAGCCTCTGAGATGAAGAGGCGTCTTGCTACTTTACCGCTAGGGAAGGGTGCTCCTCGAACCGCATTCCTCCCAGCGCCGCTATCACACGTGCCCATGTGTGGGAGGCCTTGCTCGATCGTTGGCTGCGAGCCGATGACGTATCGCCGTCGTGTTACGTTACAGAGGTGGGCGGAGTGGTGAAGCCGCGCGAGAATTTGAAACCAGCTGAAACGGATGTTCTAACCCCTGTAACTTCCTTATTATGTCGCGTATTCGCGAAATTCTTGCAAGCAGCATGTTCACATAGCAAGGATGCGCATATTTCTCTTCATTACAATGTTTGGATCTTGGGGTTGTTTACTGGCCCTTTAAGATTGCTTTATCGTACGTCTGTGTAAATGTGAAAGAAACGGCATTTTTTGCACAAGCTTCTGACACTACACACCGGAAATCTCATTTATCATTCATGCCGTATACTCCTGCTATTATTATTTGCATAACGTTTGCTTCTACACAAATGTGGCTTATTTATACCAGAATATTTTACCCCGAAAATATCTATAATCATTGATGAACTAAGACACCAATAAAAAAGAATCTTTGCTAAAAATATATCAGTCACGATTCATGAATCAATGAATCCGCCACAATTCATAAAAGAGTTGATTCATAAATTACCTGTTAAGAAATCCCAAGATAAAATGAACTTCAGCTATAACAAGCTCCATTTAACGCAGTATTCCAATGTTCCTGGCTGTGTTCTGGTATCGCTCAAGTATATCATCCATCATTCTGCCATTTTGAAAGCCTTTTTTCCTAAGTTGCTCGTTCGGACAAAATAAATGTAAACCTGCAGCTTCAGCGAATCTCACTGTGCAATAGCAATGTAATACTTAATTTGCTTACAGTGTACATAGCAAAGCAGACACAACAGAATGGAGGCGAAAGATCCTAAGGTCATTCCGGCGCTGTTTGTTGAGTTAAAGATGAGTGCAATGGACCACCCGGTAGCTGTGCCAGCGTTTCTGCTTCACGCGCACGGAAGCACTTACACGACAATCCTCTACCTTAATATGCGCCAGCTGTTAAGCTGCTGTTAACAGCAGGCGCTGTTAAATGCAGAATTTTTTAAGCGTTGCTCATTCTGAGTCTGCCTCCGAAATAATTCGCCTGTGCTGCTTTTTATGCCCACTATCTTTTGTCAGATCTCTGGATTTCAAAGATTTCAATAGTACAATAAACCAATACATTTTGGAAGAACTTGTTATTGTGCTTTGTTTTTCCTCTACGCTGAGGAACCCATGTGTTCGTATTAAGTAAAAATATTGGGCTTGCTTCTTTGCTTAGCTGCACAGTTTCACACTCACTGTTTTAATTCCAAGACCCACATTGGAAAAGTCTTAAAATGTAAGCTGCCTATAGGATTGCCACAAAGAAATATTTTTATGACCATGTCGCTTCATTTTCCTATAAAGAGAAAAACGCGCTGTTTCATACAGACAGAATAAGCCTAGTCGCAATGCACCTAAACTGAATACAAGTGGTAAGCTGGACTGTCCGACGTTGCCAAGATAAACTCTTGAATACATCCATATTGGGAAGTATCACCTGTGTGTTGACGAAATATCGAGGGAAGAAATTAAGTGAAATGACAATTGAATCTGGACGAACGTTAGGGTAGAGTTCAATTATTTGCAAGGCAACCCGGTATCATTTTGCGTCCCATTAAGATGTTCAATGCAACGCTGTTTATTCTTGCACCAACCTTCCGAAATAATGCGGCAGGTCAGCGTTAAACGCCAGCGACCAGATTGCACAAAAGAATATGTGAAAAAGTAGATGTCTCCTTCTAAAACTTTCAGTAAGAAGCATGGAAGAAAAAGGGGAAATGCGAGACGCAGACAAGAGCTTTCGTGCGTCACTCCTGTGTTGACGCAAATGTAGAACTGAGGTTGCAAACAAGGGCAGTACCATTATTGCGAACAGCATGGAGAAGGTACCATTGTTCGAAGCTGCTGCTTCTACATCGCATAGGTAAACGATATATATATATTGTCACGTGGTCGTGACGTCGACGAAGGCAGCAGGCTACGTGTCCAGGATGAAACTGTTTATTAGGCCGAACTTGTGGCTGGTAAACGGAAAGTAAGATTACAACAATACACGCTGGCACTGATAGCGGGGAACAGAGCGTCGGCCGTCGATCAACTGAACTTTGTTGGAGCGCGCCGGCTTTTATGCATCACGCGTCGAACATTCTAGCCTTATCCCTGGTCATCGCGCGCGCTCTGGAATAATCTCTAGTGGTCGCGTCTTGCGCGCAATCTTAACAAAACGATCTACAATAATCGCGAAGGTTCCAGAACAATAGGGCGCGGTTTGAGCTGAGCTTTCCTGACGGTATTTGTGGGCGATAACCGAATACAACAAAAGTGAAAATAAGAATTGCGCGTGGCAATATATATATATATATATATATATATATATATATATATATATATATATATATATATATATATATATATATATATACACACACATACATATAAATGAATGAAGGAATTGTAAACTTAAGGGCTCGTTTGCTTTGTTAAACAAAGTATTAATGAGAACTAACAGACAAAGATGCCAAGGAAAATATAGGGGAAGCTATTAGAATTAATTGTAATGTAAATCTGAAGAAATGAAAGTGGACGAAAAGATAACTTGCCACCGGCAGGAATCCGAACCTGCGACCTTCGAATAACGCGGCCGATGCTCTACCACTGAGCTACGGTGGCGGTCATCTCCCCGTCCACTTTATGGGGTATATATGTGTACTTAAACGTGGGAGCGCGAGTCAGCGCCGCCTGGTGCCGTTACGGCGAGTGTGGAACACTCTTTTTTCGCCTGTAGGCGTCACGTAGTACGTGATCTTATTACGAGAGGGCAGCTGACTAGTAATCCCTCGCATACCACCTGAAGGCATCAAGTCTGCCAGAACGAGACCCTCGTTATGAATGAAGGAAGGAATTGTAAACTTAAGGGCTCGTTTGCTTTGTTAAACATAGTATTAATGAGAACTAACAGACAAAGATGCCAAGGAAAGTATAGGGGGAAGCTATTAGAAGTAATTGTAATGTAAATGAGAAGAAACGAAAGTGGACGAAAAGATAACTTGCCACCGGCAGGAATCCGAACCTGCGACCTTCGAATAACGCGTCCGACGCTCTACCACTGAGCTACGGTGGCGGTCATCTCCCCGTCCACTTTATCGGGTATATATGTGTACTTAAACGTGGGAGCGCCAGTCAGCGCCGCCTGTTGCCACTACGGCGAGTGTGGAACACTCTTTTTTGCCTGTAGGCGTCACGTAGTACGTGATCCTATTACGAGAGGGCAGCTGACTAGTAATCCCTCGCATACCACCTAAGAAGGCATCAAGTCTGCCAGAACGAGACCCTCGTTATGAATGAAGGAAGGAATTGTGAAACTTAAGGGCTCGTTTGCTTTGTTAAACATAGTATTAATGAGAACTAACAGACAAAGATGCCAAAGGAAAGTATAGGGGAAGCTATTAGAAGTAATTGTAATGTAAATGTAATTACATTAAATGTAATTTACATTACAATTACTTCTAATAGCTTCCCCTATACTTTCTCTTGGCATCTTTGTCTGTTAGTTCTCATTAATACTATGTTTAACAAAGCAAACGAGCCCTTAAGTTTACAATTCCTTCCTTCATTCATAACGAGGGTCTCGTTCTGGCAGACTTGATGCCTTCAGGTGGTATGCGAAGGATTACTAGTCAGCTGCCCTCTCGTAATAAGATCACGTACTACGTGACGCCTACAGGCAAAAAAAGAGTGTTCCACATTCGCCGTAATGGCAACAGGCGGCGCTGACTGGCGCTCCCACGTTTAAGTACACATATATACCCCATAAAGTGGACGGGGAGATGACCGCCACCGTAGCTCAGTGGTAGAGCATCGGACGCGTTATTCGAAGGTCGCAGGTTCATTCTGCCGGTGGCAAGTTATCTTTTCATCCAGTTTCATTTCTTCACATTTACATTACAATCACTTCTAATAGCTTCCCCTATACTTTCCTTGGCATCTTTGTCTGTTAGTTCTCATTAATAATATGTTTAACAAAGCAAACGAGCCCTTAAGTTTACAATTCCTTCCTTCATTCATAACGAGGGTCTCGTTCTGGCACACTTGATGCCTTCAGGTGGTATGCGAGGGATTACTAGTCAGTGCCCTCTCGTAATAAGATCATGTACTACGTGACGCCTACAGGCAAAAAAGAGTGTTCCACACTCGCCGCAATGGCAAAAGGCGGCGCTGACTGGCGCTCCCACGTTTAAGTACACATATATACCCCATAAAGTGGACGGGGAGATGACCGCCACCGTAGCTCAGTGGTAGAGCATCGGACGCCTTATTCGAAGGTCGCAGGTTCGGATTCCTGCCGGTGGCAAGTTATCTTTTCGTCCACTTTCATTTCTTCACATTTACATTACAATTACTTCTAATAGCTTCCCCCTATACTTTCCTTGGCATCTTTGTCTGCTTAGTTCTCATTAATACTATGTTTAACAAAGTAAACGAGCCCTTAAGTTTACAATTCCTTCCTTCATTCATAACGAGGGTCTCGTTCTGGCAGACTTGATGCCTTCAGGTGGTATGCGAGGGATTACTAGTGAGCTGCCCTCTCGTAATAAGATCACGTACTACGTGACGCCTACAGGCAAAAAAGAGTGTTCCACACTCGACGTAATGGCAACAGGCGGCGCTGACTGGCGCTCCCACGTTTAAGTACGCATATATACCCCATAAAGTGGACGGGGAGATGACCGCCACCGTAAGTCAGTGGTAGAGCATCGGACGCGTTATTCGAAGGTCGCAGGTTCCGATCCTGCCGGTGGCAAGTTATCTTTTCGTCCACTTTCATTTCTTCACATATATATATATATATATATATATATATATATATATATATATATATATATATATATATATATATATATATATTGTGACGATCAGAGGAAGTAGAAAAATACCATCTGCCAGAGAGGAGACCAGATGGAGATGAAGAAGAAGTCGAGTTCGCGATGAACGTTTACGATGGTGCATTTATGACAGTAAAAGGAACGTTACATTTTGGCGCAGTCGCATAGGTTAGGACCATGTGGGTGCTGTTTACAATCGCCCAAGAAGAAGACGGCTATCTGCTCATCAAGAAATGCCAGGAAGACGGAGATGTTGCCATCGACCTTCCAGAAAAAGGTCAGCACACCGGACTTCTTACCGTTTCTAGCTAATAAGGCTAACATCACCCTGTAAGAAATGGTCTCAAAGGGTTCCGTGAGAGTCGATCTACTAACGGCTAAGTTCATACAGTGGGTCCAGGGACCGATTATGCATGACGCAACAGCTGAACGTAAAATGGTCTCTGTAATAATGGATCATGTCTCACGCGCCCAAGAACGTCAAACGCAACAAAACCAACAGCTCTTGTCCATCTTGACGTCAATAGTCAAGTCATCAGTACATACACCGGGAGATGCCGTTATGCCTGACTGTTTCGACGATACTCTAATGAGACCATCAGTCTGGCTTCAGTTTTTTGAGTATGCATGCTCCCAGAATAACTGGACCAGTGACAGTGACCGAATCGGTAACATGCGACGTTTTCTGGTCGGAAACGCAAGAAAGTGGTACGACTTACGCATATCAAGCCACGCCTTTTATCCATGGATTGAATGGAAAGACAGCTTTATCCATTCATTTGATCAGAATGATGTTGACTGTTGGGACAAGGCCATTCTTTACAAGCACCGAGAAGGAGCAATTGTCGATTATTATTTCGAAAAGCGCCGACTATTGCAGCTCGCGGACCCCAACCTTTCGCAGTCATCCTTAGTCGCCTTAATTATTCATGGAATGACTCGGAGTTGGCAGCGCGAAATCATGCCACGGCCACATGCGACGGTGGAAGAACTACTGCATTCCTTAAGGAACATCCCAACTGACTTCATGCCACCTTGCCACACGACACATCAAGGCGTCTTACCAAACCCGTCAAACCCAACAGAAATCATTCATTTGGCAAAGTCCGTTGCAGGCTTGCTCTACGCACAAATGACCATCAATAGAAGACTAACTGAAGTTTTGGTGGACACGGGCGCGTCCGTCAGCATCGTCAGTTCTCAACTCATCCCACCTGAAGAAACGTTTACGGGCAAGACTGTTAATGTGCGAAGCTATGACGGAACTTCCCGAATACTCAATACGTGGTCTCTGATTTGCGTCGAATACCAAGGCAGCAAGACGAATGTCGAGGCACTAATTGTGCATGACGCCACATTTGATTTTCTTCTGGCTCGACCTGACATGAAGAGAATGAGAATAAATATATCATGGCGCGATGACGTAGAGGTGGAACATTCAGTTGAAACTGTACATGGGGATGAACCTCTCTCAAAGATCGTAACAGCAAGCGAAGAGGTATCAACGCAATATCCAGAACTAATATGTATTGGACAATATCCCCCTGCGGCCAATGTTCCAAGAGTGCCTTTCAAGCTCAGTGACACTACTGTCGTAAGCAGGAAACCATACGGCATGTCCTACGAAAAAAAGAAGTGGTTGAAGCAAGAACTACAAGGCTTGCTCGATGCTGAGATTATTCGGCCTTCTACATCCTCGTTCGCATCGCCGATTACTATAGTGCCGAAAGAGGATGGGACATACAGAATGTGCACCGACTACCGGCTTGTCAACCGCCAGACCGACCTATTTCCTTACCCGATGCCCAGAATCGATGAAATTATCGATGAAACGAGTGGCTGCTCATGGTTCTCCCGCATCGACCTCTGCAAGGGATACTGGCAAGTTCCACTTGAAGAGGAATTCAAGCACTTCACAGCGTTTGTCACGCCCTTCGATGTGTTTGAATACAACAGGCTTCCATTCGGGTGGAAAAAATTCGGGGGCGTGGTTCCAAACAATGATGAACAATGTGCTCCAGGACTTCATCGGCAACTTCTGCAATGTCTACGTGGATGACATCATCATCTACTCAAAAACGCGTGATGACCACTGCTTGCATCTCTCCAAGGTGTTAAACGCGTTAAGCCAAGCAAGGTTGAAAATCAATATCAAGAAGAGCGACTTTTTCAAGAATGCCGTAGTCTTCTTGGGAAGAGTTTTTGATGGACGTACAAAGAGCACGAAAGAGGAATCCATAAAACGCATATCCCAGCTGACGAAGCCATACGATGTGCATTCTCTTCGTGTATTCTTGGGATTAGCCGGACATTTCAGAGCTTTTATAAAGGACTACGCCATAAAGACCAAGTGCCTGACTTTGCTAACACAAAAGGACACTCCTTTCGTGTGGACACAAGAATGCGATAAAACGTATCAAGAGCTCGTCAAGACAATTTCATCAGACCCGGTTTTAACAATTCCGGATTTCATCAAGACGTTTGAACTGAACACAGATGCTTCGCATTATGGGACAGGTGCAGTGTTGTACCAAAGACACGAGAGTGAGCCGGCCAAAAGACAACTCAAAGTGATTGGGTACTACTCATATACGTTCACCAAGGCCGAGATCAACTACCCGACAACTGAGAAGGAAGCACTCGCTGTTGTCATGGCTCTAAGACATTTCAGAACGTACCGAGACGGACGACACTTTAAGCTATTCACGGACAACCAAGCCTTGACGTACATACTCAACCTATCGCAACCCAAAGGAAGGCTTGCTAGGTGGGTCAGTGAGATACAACAATTTACATTCGATGTTGCTCACAGGCCAGGAACCAAGCTACCGGACGCAGATGCGATGTCGAGGCTGCTCTTGTCTGCAAACTCGGAGAAATATGTCAACCAGCTTCTCTGGGATGGTACAGAAGAAATGGCTTTCAAGAATGGTAGGATGCAGGTACCTAAGACAAGTGTCACAAAAATCTTACAGCTTTATCATGACTCTCCGGAATCTGGCGGCCATGATGGTTTCTGGAGGACATACTGGAAAATCAAGCAAAGATTTTATTGGAACTCAATGAAACGAGACATCTCAGAGTATGTCAGATCTTGTCACCGGTGCCAAATATGCAAAGCAAAATATAAGCCCCGCGGAAGTGAAATGACTTTGACAAAGCATTCGAACAAGCCGTTCGAAATAGTACACCTTGATTTCGCGGAGCTCAAAAAGAAAGGAGAGGGAGTGAGAAGAACGCAGGCTTTTCTTTTGGCTATAGATGAATGTACACGAATGGTGGCATGTAAAACGGGAAAAGAAGACAGTAACAGTGTCATATCACTCCTCAATCGGAAAATGTTCAAAAACATCAAAGTTATCATTGCTGACAATGGCCCCGCTTTCAGAAGCGAACGTTTGAAGGAATGGGCGGAAGAGCGAAATATAGAACTACGTTTCGCAGCTCCATATCACCCTGAAGCCAATGGTATGGCTGAAAGAGCCATAAGGGATATAAAGCAATTCATCTCACTTTATCCAGACTTCCCTGGGGGGTTGGAAATGTGCTCTTGAAGCTGCTGTTACTCATCACAATCATTCTCATACAGCTGACTTGGGATGTAGCCCGTACTACGCTTACCATGGGAAGTCGGACTGGCTTCCAGCTGATCATCTTCTCGGTCTCACAGACCTGTTAGTACTTCACGAACGCAAGAAATCCATAGAAGAGAATGAGAAGTACAAGGTGGCCATGAAAAGGAACTACGATCGTGTTCACTCCACAAGGACACCTAACATAAACGTGGGAGATTTCGTCCTGGTTCGAAGAGGACTGCAAGGTTCAAAAGTTCCTTTCACCGGACCGCATGTTGTGGTGAAGACAGCCCACCAACAAGGAGTTCTGAAGTCAATTTGGTACAACGGAAACCACAACACCACTGAAATGGCATCTGTGAAGAACGTGGTGCCTTATCAACCCAGGAGGGTTGACGACAAAGGTGGGGCATGTGTGACGATCAGAGGAAGAAGAAAAATACCATCTGCCAGAGAGGAGACCAGATGGAGATGAAGAAGTCGAGTTCGCGATGAACGTTTACGATGGTGCATTTATGACAGGAAAAGGAACGTTACATGTATATATATATATATATATATATATATACGCTTCCAAAAAACTGTTTGTGGCGTTTCGATCGGAGACCGATCTTCATCAAGACCGTCTTGATGAAGATCGGTCTCCGATCGAAACGTCACAAATAAACAGTTTTTTAGAAGCGTATATATATTTCTCCTATTTGTTCTACGGCAAACGAAGCCAGTCTCTTCTTAATCTACGTATTAATGTACAATGGCTGCCGTCCACGCTTCTCGAAAACAAGTCATCCAATAAAAAGCCTTGATGAAGATCGGTCTCCGATCGAAACGTCACAAATAAACTGTTTTTAGAAGCGTATTATATTTCTCCTATTTGTTCTACGGCAACCGAAGCCAGACTCTTTATATATATATATATATATATATATATATATATATATATATATATATATATATATATATATATATATATATATATATATATATATATATATATATATATATATATATATATATATATATATATATATATATTCCGGGGGAGGGTGAGCTCCCCTTTCTTTCGTGCTGCACAATCTCAACCGATGGGTGGCCATAAACTTAGGCATCTTCTGGACACAGATTTTTATACCTTGCGGCTTGCATATACGTTACACATATTTACGAAGTATGATCGTCTGTGGTTGAAATAAAGCCTATAACTATACCTGCCATGCCAACTCGACATGCAAGAGAAGGGATGCAACGTTGGAAAAACAATTTTTTCAGATTACATGGTACATTTTGCGATGAATGCTCAACATGAGATAAAACACCGCGTGTAAATGGTGTGCCTAATTTATTGCTATATTGACTGTTCTTACGAAATTAAGGCACGTGCACTTTATTTAACCACAGCATAAGCATATTATATTGACGCAGAAGATTGCACAGAGTCTGACGGCGAAAGACCATGTTTTAAGGCAATGTGTTATCTATGACGTTAATAATAATTCAATTTACGTAAAGAAAAAAACAACAACACATACACGTCAGCTATGGGTACGTGGATTCAACTTGTCGCCAGCTTCAACAATGTTAAACAAAGACGTGGCGCACGTCATATTTTCAAACCAGCCTAATACTTGCGTCTGTAGCTCACAGTAATACAATGGTCACTAACACGAAATGTTCCTAGAATGGAAAAAAAAACACGTGACGACTCCTATTCTTCTGCGCTGTTTAGCCTTCTTAGTTTCAGGCTCAAGGTAAAAAGCTAGTGAGGACATTCTAACACATTGTGTCTCAGTCAGGTTGAGCTGCATTAAAGCTTGAAAAGGTTATCATTTGAAAGTCAGCAAGAGGACTTTCACCTCATATATGTGCTGAGTAATATTACTGCACAACAATCGAAAGCAGCCGTTTTAAAGCTCGGGAGCACTATTTTTCTTAAGTGTCTCCGATGCTTGACCAGCGTCAATGAAACTATCACTTTTGATCCTTCTCCTGGGGCTTAGCTGCCTTTTCTTCGTTGAAGGTGGGTGTGTTTGAGTTGCTTCACAGCTAGCTGTATATTGCTAGGTTCCTGCGATATAGCGTCCTTAAACAAAAGAGGCGTAGAAGAAGAATTCTTGGCTCTACTCGCGTATGGTCACAAGTTCCCTTTGCTCCTTGCTACAACCGGAATTGGTGTAACACGAAAGTAAAACGTGTCCTGAAAGATATAGTTGAATATTTTTTGTACAATGATAGAACAGAGCTTTCACAATGTCTATTGGTAGTTTAACGTGGATACACCCAAGCTGACGCTTGATGGTACATTTTCATCCCCACGACTAACGTCTATGGTCAATGTTTAAACAAACTCTTGTGGTAGCTGTAGTCGTAAATGGTGACAGCGTAATCAGAAAATACGGTGTCACAGCCAGTAGATCGTCGCTGACTGGAAGGAGAACTTGGGCTAAGGGCGGCATCCCGTGACGTCTTAAAGGGTTGACTACCACGGCAGGACTAGAGGGAAATGCAAAGCGCGACAAGTCTCCGTTGCCAACTCCGCCCAAAGAAACTTCGTCAAGGCCTGGAAGCTCCTCGAGTGACGTTTCCCCAGTGGGCTGACGCTTGGCTCGTGCAAGCTGGATAGGGAATGAGCTTTGGTCGATTACGACTCCTGTTCCTTTAGTGATAAACGTTCTTATGCTAAAAACAGCGGATGCTTCAAAGTATTAAATGTTGTGCACATTTCGTTTTGATTTTGTAGTTTTTTTTTATTCCAAGCACTCGTGCACTCATTTAGTGGTAAGCGGGATAAGTTCCCTTTTCTGGACTTGTCTTCTCCATCTTGTTTCTTGTCATTAAGGCTAAAAATTTTGCTACACCTCAGTGAATGGTTGAACACTAGTTCACGATCGCGTCCATTGTCACAGTAATCAAACTGTGGGAAGTCTTCATGTGCAAGCAAGTCCAGCGTCTATTCCGCGACTATCTGGCACTTCCCATGGGCCTTTAAAAAAGCTGGCTTTGTTGCGACTTGTTCCACAAGACAGTTGGGGGGCAAATGCATTCACAGCTGACATTGCTCGAAAAACAAGACCTCATATATCTTTTTTTTGACGAGGCTGTACTGTGAAAGTGTGGGTGAAACATTTATTGCTCTATTCTCAGTACGTACGTATTTTTCCGTTGTCACATTTTCGCTTCTTGAGGGTAACATGCACTGCGTACCCTATCACATACGTTATCACCGGTAGAATGACATTTAGTTTTGATATTGCTCGGGCATTCAAAACGACGTTCCAGCCTGTTCGCTATATGCTCGCTCTTTCCTGAAACACTTCCCAGTTCTGGTCAATGTCGGTGTGTTTTGCAGCTGACGTGTGAGACTGTGGTAGCGTGCTTTGCCGCAGCTTGTTTTCACTTTAGTACACCTGCCTGTTATATAAGTCGGACTGAAACCCAGCCATGCGTCTATGTTTCTCAAGAAGATCTTCAAAAAGGTTTGCCGAGGAGAGTAAAATACATGTCGAGCTCATGAAAACAATGCCAGACAATCTCCACGAGAGCATGGGTTGTCTGCTGTAGAGAACGTTGGGTCTCATCACTCAGTCTGCAAGCGCTAGCTTTTTTTTTTCTACCGTGCCTCAAGCAAGTCCAGAAAGTCGTAGAGAAAAGCAACGCACATAGCCATAGCCGTAGTTGAGACAACAGACTCGTAGTATTCACAACAATGGGGTACACAACACTTGTCTGGCCGCACCTAACAGGCTCTTCACTAACCGTCGAAAACGAGCGCAAACTAAAGCAGCACACATGATAATGTCGATGCGACCGATGTTACCGAGAGAGAAATGCAACAACTCACCAACAACAGTAACGCGTTTTTTTTTTTGTTTTTTTTTTTTCGCAGTGTAGCGTTGACACCAGGGATTAGCCCAGTCTGATCGCGAGAGCGGTCAGGGCAGGAGCATTTCGTGGTGTCATAGAGTAAGGACTCCCGCTATGACCGGGACCCGTCGAAAATCCCCGCGGTTCATTTTCACATTAATATTTTTTTACCCATCTTTAGAATGCATATTCTTGTATTGCATTGGTGCAGTCGAAAATTGAAAATGCGTTATGCGTCCTCACAGTGCTAGAGTCTCTTATTTAAGGTGCACTCTAAAAAATTTGTTTTGACTCGTTTTTCGTGTGTCTTCACTTGCCACGCATACGAATCTCTTTAAAGAGACGTGAACTGCCTTTGGAGATCATTATGCCCTCTACCGAGAGTTTACGGACACAAAAGAGAGTTTTCTAGTCATATACATACCAAGTCAAGGTACCACACATTCTTTGTTTTCTTCCTAACAATATATACGCGATGTATAGCTGCCTTTATGCTCCTCCACAATATTTCATTTTCGCAACTTTTACAGGGATACTGATACGGTAATATTCGTTCGAGCTTTTCTGCCGCATTATGTTGCTGAGGCCCCGTTAATCGTAACATGGCATATCATATACTGCAGCGCGCGAAACATCGTTAACTACAGTCTGTTAGTCTCAGTTTCAGTTTGGGAGAGCTCCGACAACGACAAGCGGTGGGCACAACTAACGCCAGTTAACGTGCGAAACGGCGCACAGAAACGTGACACTCTTCCAGGTGCCTGCGTCGCCTGCTGGCATTCTTTCGTCTGCTGCATGGGTTGTGCGGTAATCGGCGTCTTGTGGCAACCTTCTCGAGGTTTCCACACTTTCCGCACGTTCGCTGCGGCCACGACTTGTGAGTAGCCACCCAATAGTAGCCTACTGGCGCAATCGCGCGGTAGAAGCACAATTGTCATTAGGATTTCATCATTAAATATCGGATTTTTGGCAAATGCATATTTCGTTCCTTGTGTCTCTATCGTATCGCTTTGATGTGCGAGCATGAATTGGCAGCTAAGAGTCTTTACGGTATTTTTATCGTGCCCATAAATGCCTATTTTTGGCGTTTGTGCGAAATGTCTATACGTGCCTAGAAATGCCTATTTTCAACATCGGCGCCTATATGCACACTATTTAATCCCAAACTTCGCTTTCGAGTGCAGTTTGACACCGTTATTCATGCTACCGGGCAGCACTGACCGTTCAGAACTCTATCCAATTCAACCTAGTCTTCTAGTTCAACCAACTTCCGGAAAAAAATACCGCAGTTTGCATTAGCCGTGGAAGGCTGGGTCGCAGCAGAACAGCTGTGCGCCTGGCTGCTCCTAGCTGGATTAGGATTTTGCGCTCTTGCCTGTCTCTTTCTCACCTCTTGTTGTACTATGCTATACATCATTATGGTTTCTCTCTCCTATAGCGTCTATGTGCCACAGAAATTAAGCAAATCTCACTGCAGACCACACTGTTTCACTAAATATTAATGGAACACTGGGAGAGCAAACACCAATTAGGGGCCGCATGTTTTAGCTTCCCTTGTGTTAACCATCTGTACCGAATACTTGGACGGTGACTGAGCACGTACCGGTTCATGAATATGACAGTTTTCTATATAAGACACGCGCAAATCCTCGACCATAACAGCGGTGCTGTAAAACAACAGCTAGCAGCAGGGAAATGGGACGCGCCGGTCGCTATACACCACCATGCTGACATGGCGCGAGTGGTGGGTGACTGCGAAACCGTGGAGAGACGTCAGTGAACGGGAGAGGGAATATCAAAATAAATAGAAATGTGATGAGTACGCGGCTTTTGTCTTGCTTGCAGTTTAGTTCTTAAGGTGTTGACTGACAGGAGAGAAATTGATCCCACGCGATTATGCCCGTCTAATACGAGGTACGCCTTCCTCCTGATCTTTTCGTGGTCTGACTACCCTTCGTGCTACCCTTCGCGACGACACTGCAAAGATAGAGACGAAGGAGTGTGTTTATTCGACAGTAGACACTTGAGTCACCATGCTAGAGAATATAAGGAGAGACCGTACTCTGCCAGTCGTGCGGGAACAAGGACAATTGTACGTCTATGTGCAAGGGTTCATGCCTTTGCGCGATCATAAACAATAAAATTTTTCGCTTTCATGTCGTAGGTACAGGTGGCACACGTCTTTGATTTGAATTTTTTACATTCATGTAAAAGTTCAGCGTGCCTACATTTACGAAGTTGAAGGCCTAAACCGGGTTTGCCTGCCTACAGTTGGTGCCTAAAACGCTGTTTTGCCTGCATATTTTTGGTGCCTAAAATGCGTTTTTTAATGCCTAAAATTCCGCCGTCTAGTCATCATACCAGCCGCGCCAGCTTGAGGCGCGGCCACCATGGTCACGTCTCTGAAATCAGGTTTAGAAGCACAGATATTTGGGCGAGTTTGTACTGAACCATGACGGTATTTTGGAGCGTGAAAACAGACAAGATACACGAAAAGGACTGAACAGGACCAGCGCTCGTCCCGTTCAGTCCTTCTCGTGTATCTTGTCTGTTTTCGCGCTCCAAAATACCGTCACGTCTCTGAAGTTGGAGACCACCTTCAAGTCCCCTTATATGATGTAAGTGGCAAGATGTCAGGTGTGCAGCGTTGAATTGCGCACGCATACTCCAACATTCATAGATGTTATACCTCCAAGCTATATTCACTCTGGAGATTTGGTAGATGATGCACACTTGTTCACGGAACTTGATCCTCAGGCTATTTCGGCCACTCAATTTGGCTATACCTTACTGTTTTGCTGTTAACAATGTTAAGATAGGGGCTACTTGTTATTGGTAATTCACGGTGACGTGTCGCACTATCAACCAAAGCAGGAATTTGATGGAAATGAACTGCAATATTCTCCGCGGTTCTTGTTCACTGTTACTTCGGCATTGCAATACGCGCACTATAAATATTAACGTGATAGCGTTAAAGAACTCGTTTAGCAGAAATTCTGGCACCAGCGTTGGCATCGGTGTCGGTGTCGGCGTCGTTGGTTGTGAGCGAAAAATCATCAATTCGTCTGTGACCAAAAAATCGAGAAAGGTGCAAATGAAATAGCACAAATAATAAAATTTTCGGTTGGAAGTGAGAACCGAACTCAGGCCGCCTGCATGGCAAGCAGCTGTTCTACCACAGAGCCGCGTCATTGCTTGAGACTGCTTTGAAAAAAAAAAGACTATATAAATGTCATGTAGCAGAAGAAGTCTCCTTAGAGTATGTAATATTGCGTCACAAAATCCTGGAATTGCACAACGCGTAAAAAACAGATCATTTGCGCAAAAAAGTGGCTGGTTTTAAGCAGCCCACCCCATAAAGTGTGAATCTGCGCAAGGGCATGTGGCACCTCACGGACGATTAGTGGGTAGTTCGCTAATTAGCAGAAGAAACAACTATGACGTACTGGGCGCTTAGCAAGTGTACATCCAGTAGACATTAAATGATAGTTACGGCCAATGTTACGCGCATACACGTTCCTTTCCTTGTAGCACGGTTGAAGGCAATGTAACCAATAAGGCCCCTTAACGCCCAATAAAGCGCAATACGGTCCAATAACGCTATCGCGTTCTGCGCTTGAAGGGAGAAATAAATAAAAACAAACAGAGACAAGGTAAACGGAAAGAACAGAGAGAAGAGAGAAAAAAAATACATGGGGCAAGAAAGAGAAAACTAAAGAGAAACAAAGAAGGCCGCCCAGCTTCGCACTTCCTTCGCGCTTGGCACCACTAGTACGAAGCTGCTCATCAGCTCCGCTGTCTCTTTAGCGTAGCTTGCACCGGAGGCGCAAGGGTAACTTTTTTTAGCATGGATGATTGAATGGATTCCTCTAATAAAGAAAACAACAGGAAAACGTAGCCAGAGCAACTTGCCTCTATACAGATGCCCGCGTAAAATTTCCATTTCAATGTTTTATTTTAACTAAACGGCAAGTAAAATACATGAAATACGAATACAGAGGGTGTGGTACCAATGAAAATAACTTCGCGTCGCTTCGACGACTGCGAGCAGCAGTGAGGCCGTAAGTGTTACCTTTTTTTTCTATAATTTCATGTCTAATTCGCAAAATGCAGTTCCAATTTCATCGTTTCCTGTAGTAGATATCAAGACCTGAAGAAGCTTGATAAACATGTGCAGTATTATAGGTAGATAAATTAGCCTTCATTAGCAGTCATTCAGCCATTGCTAGCCAGTACGACTATGGATCTCCGTTAATAATTCGCCAACTTACACCTTCATCAACCACAATTTCGCCAATAACAATTAGCACCGACCGAATGGTATATTTCCTGTCGCGGCAAATACTGCTGCCTACATTCGTTGAACTCTGCCTGTATGATATGCTTGCGTCTTGAACCAATAGTGAGGTACAGTTACGTGTTGCTCCTATTAAATAGACCAACAAATGTTTTGGCGATTGCACGGTATAGGTACTTGATGTGGCAACTGTTGTTTCCTAATCCTTTGCTGCAGGGATGCATCACTATCGCATGCATTTCCTCTGGCCCCATGTGTTTCTTGTGCCGTAACGCGTTATCTTAAAAATGAAAGGATACATGTAGTTTCAAAGGAAGGTAGCCGAATAAAATTTACGCAATAATATTCGCAGAAAGGGCAGAAGAAAGAGCGGTCACTAAGCCCTTTGGTGACATTCGACCTTCAAAGCCACTCAGTCGCACAATGGGTAATCAGCGATTTGTGTTAGTGTTGTGATGCGTACACCGCCCTACCTGGCGTGTGAAATCGTGAAATGAAAGTGGTTAAGGCAAACTACTTAGGTGACTCCTCTAACGCGAAGCTTGCACTAAGTCGCGCAAGGCCAGAAGAAACAGCGAAACTGGAAGATTCAGAAGCCAAATCTGGTTATCTGGTTGCTTTTGGGTTGTCGCTAGGCTTTAGCTAGGTTAACTAGGTTCTTTCTACGTAAATCATGAGCTAGGAGAGGTGCGAGGTAAAGCACAAAAATTGACAGGAGCGACACGGATGGTCTGAATCCATAGGCAGAAAGTCGCACTGAAACCGAGTTCGGCACCTCTCATAGATCTGTACGTACATCATCGTTGGCACAGGGCTTCAACCGCTTCCGGGTCTTCTCGATGCCCCCGTTGCCTTTCCCGTTTCCTAGTATTCTCTCGTTGTACATACTTGGGGTCATCGTCTGGCCGCTTTCGCTTCGCAATGGTGAGTAGTGGGATTTGCCCAATTTCTGTGGCATATACAGATTATGGTATTTATTCCTTGGGCTAACTGCTGCCTTCATAATTTTAGTGGACCAGTGATCATTAGTGGGATTGCCTCAATTTCTGTGGTACATACCAATTCATGATGGTGTTAGCTTTCTGGTTTCCATATAGATTTTACAGCCCGTTATGACAGCTTGGCTGTTAACATCATTATGATTGATGACGTCACCATATGTCGTAATAATAACGTCACAGCCTACCACATTTTGTGACGTCATCATGAGGTTACTATGATGTGAGATGACGTGATGTTGCATGATGTCGGCATCACATCTCATCACCTTTTGGTCAATGGTGCGCCGAGCATAAAGATGACTTTTCTTCCGGCACAAGTCCGTACTATAGTACGGACTTGTGCCGGAGAAAACCATGTGCACAGCCAAATGTAACGAGTACGTGGCTTCCTGTATATCATTTATCAGCAATAACCAGCCGCGTTACTCTCAATCAGATATCTATGATACCGCAAGAATAAATTAGGGAGGAGTGTGGAATGTCGAGAACCTGCGACTTTGGGCTTTATCACAAGTTACCAGGAGTTGAACACGGCAGAATAACACGCGCCCAGAAAGTACTCAGATGAATAAGTTGGCTGAGGGTCCCATTAGCGGACGAGGTGTACAAATACTCAAACGTCCTAAGGTGTCCAGAAACATCAATTATGGCGTCTTTCTACATATTAAAAAAAATAAACAAACAGATTGTGACGTCTGTTTTGCATAGCGCTCTTTTGGATATATTCTGTTCTATGTTTCTATGTGATACGAGCGCCCAAAGAAGCATCAGTGTTATTTTGAAGACTAACTGGGCGAACAACATTTTTTTTCGTTTATCAGGTCAACAATGGAAACCAAACAAACCACAAGGGATACGGAGCGTGTGTAGCTTGGCTCCAGTAAAAGGCTATTGTAAAGCTTCTATTCCGAAATTTTATTATAACGCAACAGTAAATGACTGCCTTGAATTCAGATACGGAGGATGCGGAGGCAATGAAAACAAATTCGATTCCAAGGAGAAATGCCTGCGAAAATGCGGCAGTGAGTATTTTACCTTTCCTTTACTTCATTAACTCGTCGTGATACGTAGTTAAGACTTCATTATTTTTTGTTCGTGGTGTTGATACTTATTTCTCACAAGTATATATTTCACAAGTTGCGATCAGGGGTGATGATTTAATTGCTTCATTCGGCATTACGAGAATTACGGTCTGCGTGTCTGTTAAAGTCTTCTCGCATATTTCCGTCACACAACAGTCATACGTTCTGCAATGCCTAAATTTTAGCCAGAAATCTAACTGCACTCAACACACAAAACCAAAGGAACATACCATGCTCGTAGCCAGAAATTTTTTTCGAAAGGTCAGGCGGGGAGGCAGAACCGTACATTATGTATGTTCATGTGTTGTTTTTCTATGTGTGCGTGTATATATACTCCAGCAAAATTAAAAAATTTCCGAGATGGAATTTGGACCCCCCCTCCCTTGGCTACGACAGTGGGACCTATAAGCATGCAATTCGCGACAGACAAAGTGAACGTAACGATCAGGTGTCGCTGTTGAACTAGCGGTGAAGACGAGGACGAAATGACGCCGATATATTGACAGAGAAAGAAAAAGGAAAAAAAAATATAACGCAATAAAATGCATATCTGAGGTGACTCATCTCCGTTGAGCTTTGTGCAACTGACCCTTCCCCAACGGCTATCTTACTTCTTTTGGAAATCAACTTGACCAAACTGCTGCATTAGCCATTTGCGGAAAAGCTGCGCTTCTTAAAGCGGAATTGTACCTCCACGTCGGACACTGTCTCATTAATAATGACAAAACTTGCAACCAAACATACGTTTGCATTTGTACACTAAATATTGCTGCGCATGCTACGGCTCACATTAGTGATTTTACAGAAAAATGTCAAAAGGCAATGACCGTTACTTTTGCTGTCATACAATTTTATTGACTTACTGTATGGTGTGCATGGTCCTTATAAGGGATAATATTACACATCTTGCTCGCTAAAGAGAGATGTTTGGGTAGTACCAATGAAGGACTCTTCTTATATATGTATCTTGTGAGTGTGAAAATAACAACCACACATTTTCGAGAAACAATGTAAATTTCGCAGTTCTTCTAATAACGATCAAATAAAACAAATGGTTTGCCTTGAGGCCTACTTGAATTAACTAATTCAATCAATCGTTAGAATAGCAACCATGGAAACCTGCAGAAAAACCAAAAGTGAAATCTGCCGCTTGCAACATGCCTCCGGAAACTGGTAACTGTAAGGCTCGTAAACAGAGGTTTTACTTCAACACAACGACAAATGAATGTCATCCATTTATATATGGAGGGTGTGGAGGCAACGAAAACAACTTTCATACGAAGGAGAAATGCGAACGTTAGTGCAGCAGCAAGTACCGCTTGATTTTATTTTAACACGAAAGCCTTTTATGTCGGGGTCCACCACGGCTCCACTGGCGTATTTCCGTCACAGATATGACGTTGTAAAATACACAATAACAGGTGGGAAAGAAAAAAAACACTACAAAAGGTTCCCTCAAGGGATGTCTAACCTACGACTCCTTGCTCCACAGCGCGCGGCACGAATCGACTCAGTCACTGTGCGTACGCTCTTCAGACTATTAACGGAGAGCTATTTATATACACCATTTACCGTTGGCGGTACTCAGAGCTGGGTTGCTTTGGCGTGCTCTTGTTATCACAAGCACAATGGCGTGAAAAGCGTGGAGGTTGCCGTTTCAAATAGCGCTTTAAATCTTGTCGCCGCTCGCATTGCGATGCGCGCGCAGCTCTACAGGGCCTGGTCACTCGTGCGCGCGCGCCTATCTCGTGATGGGGGCGGTTTGTACGCCTTGTGCTTTCACCGCATGTTTGCGTTGAATTTACCGAGAACACGAAGGTCCCTTCGCTCGCTACTGCGGCCGCGTTTTCAAAAGAAGCGCTCTGCTCACACACAAAGTGACAATTGTGAGAGCTGTTAGCTCACGCTTGTGCTCTGTAGATTTGTGCGTTCATTTTGTACGTCTTGCACTGTGTTTGAGCAGTGTGTTTTAAGGGTCGAGTGGTGATAGTTGCTAGTTTGCGCTTGTCCTGTGTATGTTCTTTTCGTGCTCCCTATGTCTTTGCTGCTTGAGGAGCACGCTGCAAGTTTCGAGTGGCTTGCCGTTCTTCGCGTGACATTACTACGTGTTACTATAGCATTCATTCCTTCGGCCTTGTGGGGAAACAATGTACAAGATTACCTGTGTGAAGACGCGTTTCACTTTCGTGTTATACCGATTTATATGACAGTGAGATCAGCCGTGCTTTTTCACTGCGTGACAATTCATGTTTTTGTTGCTGTTGCTGTTGTTGTTGTTGTTGCTGTTGTTGTCCTCCGTTATAGTTTTTTGATTGACCCTTTTTCTCCTCATTTTCCAATTTGGCGCGTGTGTGCAGTGACAGTTGTGTCTAATAATTTCTCGATCCTTCTTGGACGAACAAATGTCTGAAAGTTGACGTGAACGCGGATCTAAAAGTCACAATTTCTCCGCAATGGCGAAGCAATGAATCTGTTATCAACATTCCAACTCCCGCGACATACTAAAGAGATTAGAAATGGGGACTCAATGAGCTAAGCGAACCAAGAAATTTGCGTGCCGCTAGGGTCCCCTATTTAATTGGCACCTCTGATCAATAAATATTGAAATGGTGCATGAAAGACACTAGTTTGGAATACGTGTGAGTAGACGTCAGTATAAACGTGAATCCACGCAAGGCTGATAGTGATGTTGAAGATGAGTAGTTATGAGTCATAACTACTCATCAAAAGTTCCCCCACAGGCTGTGGGGGGAACTTTTGAAGGCATGTTACGGCATGAACGTGAACATTGCACGTAGAGCAAAAAATATTCGACCTCTTGTCATTTTGTTCATTTAAACGACACCAGCAACGTTTGAAGGTTGATGGCCCTCCAGGAAAATGTAGTACACGTGAAAGCCGCATTTGGTCTGGGACACCTAAAATTTTTTCGGTCACCGTGGAAGGCCTTCAGGGCGCCTGCGTTTCTGCCTTTTATTTTCAACAGTATCCCTTCAAAAGTTGGCCCAGGAGCCAACGCCTTGCTTTGCAGTCGTATGGTCCATTTGTATTGCATGACCATTCGAGCGAGCAGTTATGCAGAATACTTCGTCCTCGCCATCATTTTCTTCGCTGTCACAAAAGTTATATACATCAGATAAAGAAAAGTGCAAATCTAGTGCTTTTTCAACTGTTTAGCGCGTTTTCTTTTAGAGAAGGAGAAAATCACACCGAATGGATTCGCATCGTGGAAGGCCCATAGGGAAGTATATTCCCACTGCACAATTACAATTCAAATGTCAATATCTTTCGTTCCTCATTAAATTAGGATTTGAAAGTGGACCAAATAATAGCCCTGCACTTGAGACATTCAGTAAATGCATTAGTGACCCTTCTCACCACGTCAAATGGATTCATCGATGAATTATCGCAGCTGATGAAAATCCATGCGATGAACTCTCGCTCAGAGAGAAAAGTGTCGGTGGCGGCAACCGAAACTGAGGCATCTCATAGCTGCTTGTGTTGGAGTCACTAGAATATTGTCCAGTTGATTTTCAAACATCACTTCAGATGTAGCAACCGGCTCAGGGCGGATAACTTCGGCGTAGTGGAGATAGATTCGTTTAAACTTGGTGGGAAATATGTTCTCTACGGGCGTTTAAGGGTTACCAACGCTGATCAGAGGTCTTGACAAGGTTCTTGATTATTTGAGGCCTCAATTACTGTACATTCGCGTGCGCACGGACAAAAATATGGCAGCTAGTTGAGCAATCAGGCGCCTGCTGTTTGGTTCCCGGCGAAGAACCTACGCGGTGTCCCTCAATTCTCTTCACGTTTGACTGCGGTGCTGCGAAAAGCAATTTCATCAAGTAAACTAGCCACACTTGCATCGAGGAGACAGAAAGCGTATTTGCATGCCTATGAAAATTGAGCATTTTGTGCCAGCTGTGGCATTAACACTATGTTGTTGCAGCAGGCTCTATTAGACTCGCAGCCATCATTCGCAAATGGTTGCTGTTGACTACCTTTGACCACCCTGCGCCGCTGGATGAACTCATTGAGCTAGCTCTGCGGAAAGAGAGCCTGATGAACAATGTAAGCTCGGCCAATCCTTGAGCTGCTGTTGGTGAAATTCACCCACTGCCTGATCCATGCATTCAGTTATTTTTTTTAATTTTAGCACAACTCGATATAGCAACTTGAGTTGAACCACATAAATAACGAGAAAAATGCATTTTTTTCTCCTTCAGCGCAGCATTGCTGAAGCCATAGATGCGCGCAAGGCCTCGCGGTACAAGGGCACCACGGTGTCCACCTTTTATGTGCTAATCTCTAACAAAAGCATACCACATATTATGTCTATGCATATCATGTTAAAGTGAAGTATAATGCCACACCTCATTCTTTCTTTCTATTTTCATGTTACCGCCCTATTGCAATGCAAGTGCTACCTTGCGCAAGGCGCGCCCGCATGACTTTGAACTGGATAATCTTAGAACCTTCCGATGAGATTACGTGCACAACGCGAACATGAGAGTTAGTTCTGGAACTTAGACAGCCGCTAGCGATAACGCTGAAATCTTCGACGATACATGTATAAAAGCCGACGCGCTTGGCCGCTTGTCAGTTTATCGCCGGCCGACGCTCGGTTCGCCGCTCTCATCGTACTGTGTATTGTGTATTGCTGTAGTATGAGTTTCCATTTCCCGGTCGCAAGTTCGGTCAAATAAAGAGTTTAATTTCGGGACACGCCGACTGCTGCCTTTGTCTACGTCACGACCCTGTGACAATATTGTTGAGTTTAAGGGCTAACTGAATGATTATTGCTCCTTATTCATTAGGAACGAAAGAATGTAGGGCCGCTGCTTGCAATATGCCTCCAGCAGTTGGCCCCTGTAGAGCTTCTATTCCAAGGTATTACTTTAACTCAACGTTAAATGAATGCCTTGAATTTAAATACGGAGGGTGTGAAGGCAATGAAAATAACTTCTATTCCAAGAAGAAATGCCAGGAGGTGTGTGGCAGTAAGTATAACTTTTTTCTTCGACATGTCGCAATTATGAAGTTTCATTTTCCCTATAATAATTTTGTGTCTTTTCACCAGAATCTTTTTGTGCGTTGTATATTATAGCGTCTTGCATATTACCACCCACCCGAAAATTCGTGTCAAATAAGGCTGAATTCAATTAATTCTAATAATTATTCTAATTTCAATAACCTATTAAAAAGTGTGCTATCTAAGCTAAATACTCAGAAAAAAAATGAACAGTTCAGCATGATGCGGTTTGAAAGAAAGAACTCCTGAACTAGCAGTTGCTCTTACATGAGTGGAGAAGAAATGAACTAAATGGTTGCGGTACTTTGGCAGAGAAGGAGTGGGAAGAAAAGGGAGTGTAATGAAAGTAGGAACAAGAATGACCCGTCACTGTTGAGTTTCTTACAGTTGACAACAGCAATTTTCACAAATATTGTGGTTAAATACTGAAGAATTCTGCCTGCTAATTCGACCTCACCATGATAACAAAACCAACGTTAACATTGCCAAATCAAATCATCGTCATCTTTCTCAGGGTGGCGATCATGGATCTCATTAGCAGTGGTGTGAATGCACTGAATGTGCACAGTGTTTGTGTTTTGGCACAATATTGAGACGAAAGCATTGCATGCTTTATCAAACGCTAAAAGTGACTATCGGCGTGAACAGGGTTGCCGTTGGGTGGACATGAAAAGGCGCCAGAACTCACGCCAAAGGTATCCAAAGTAGCCATGTCATTTGATATTATCGCCGACCTTCTAGGCAAATAGAGCAAAAGCGGTATTATCAACAGAGTCTTTACTATTTATGAATAAATAAAACCATTTTGAATAAGTAAAACCACAAGTTTAAAAAAGAGCCATGGCGCCGACTGGAAATTTTCGTCGCCAACGGGGTCCAAAAGTAGCCAATTTGGCGCAAAGTAGCCACCAACGGCAACCCTGGGCGTGAAGACGAAGTTACAAGAAGATGCTTCATCACAGTTGGTGTCATGATTACGTCATCGTGACGTCATATATCGCCGAAATTTCGGACGTCACAACGACGTCACCACATGGCACTGTCGCTTGGTCATAGGTGGGCCGGTCTCGGAGGAGGCGCTATACAATGTCAGATGCAGAAAGCTTCGAAGTTATGTGATCGAACGGCAAGCAAAATGAAAAACAACAATAATTTAGAGCACTTCCACTACTGCGAGAATGGAAGTAAGCGAAGCTGCGAGACTCTATCGACGTTGCCGGCACTGCTCGGCTTTTCGTGCCCTGAGCTGAGGGTTCACTGGTTTGCTCTGACGTTTGTCTTGAATTTACGTTTCTCTGCCCCGGCATCTGTAGCTAATCTCTATTGTTTCTCTTCGGCGTCTAGCTCCATTAACAGAGGATCCGCAGCTTTACGCTTTCGAAAAGGCATTGTTTCGGCAGCCCTAAACGCCGGGTCCCCACACCGTGTGCAGGCCTGCTCCCGATCGCGTTCTCGACGTTGCTCCACAAAAGCGGTCGGTTGCGCTGCCTAACGGACCACGCGCGGCCTTCCCCTTAGGCATTCCCATCAATTTGCCCAAAGTGAACTGGCGAGAAAAAATACGGGCGCTGCCAGTCCAACGTGCGGCAGCCCCTTTCATTTGTTGTCCCTTCCCCTACGAACGTTCGACTCTAATCGGGTCACGCGGCACGTATTTCGCCAGCTGCGCATCGACAATGCTCAGAATCGGTCTTCGACGCGGTATTTGTTTCGGCGACCGAGGCACTGAAGCAATCTGTGGGAGGTTCTGGGAACCAGAGCTTGATTACAATGTACGCTCATCTGTAGAGACCGGATAATAGGCAAACGCCTATTTCGTTTTTTGCGCTCCTATTAGGCCCGTAGCCGGGGGGGGGGGGGGGGGGGGAGGGGGGGGCTCAAACTCCCGGCACCTCTTCTACCCACTTCCCGAAATTAGCATGGTTGGCGGGTTTTGCGGAAAACAGATAATATTAGTTTTTTTTGAAATTGTCAAGGCCTATGAGCAAGTGGCCCCCTCCCCCCCCCCCCCCCTCTCTTCTGAAAAAAAAATCCTAGCTACGGGCCTGGCTCTTATCACCTCAGTTTGATATATGAGCATGAATTAGAGCTTCGGGAACACTTGTATAAGGTTTTGATGGTGCATATAAAAGCCTATTTTGGCTTTTGTGCCTAAATGCCGACAAATGCCTACAGATGCCCATATGCGAAATTGACGCCTGTATTCTTCGCTTTCGAGTGCAGTATGAGACCATTATTGCTGTTACCGGGCAACATTGACTGTTTGTAACTTTGTAACTCTATGGGGTTCAACCTAGTGATCTAGTTCCGCCATCTCCCGAACAACAACCGCTAGCGGCACTGAAGCGGGACGCGTCGTGCAACATACGCTGCCGTGCTCACATAGCGCAAGCGGCTGGCGAATGCGAGACTGCGGAGAGTCGTCAGGAGACATGATAGTGAAGAGCAACAAATCAAGAAAAATGCGATGCGTGTGCGGTTTTTCTTTTTCCATTAGTAACACACATTTTAAGGTATCCACCGTCAAGGTAGAAATTGGCTCTGCGTGATTTGACACGGCCAGTAGGAGGTATCCCTTCATTCTGGCCTTTTAGCTCTCTAGCTATGAGCTGCTGATCTGCCCTCATACCCTAAAGAAAGACAGCCAAGAAGTGTGCTGATTCGACAAGGGACACTAGACTGCCCACGCAACAAAATAAACGGAGAGGCCATGTTCTGCGAACTGTTCGGTACAAACGACAATAGCACGACTATGTTGAACTGTTGGAGCCTTCTTCGTCATAAAAAATAACATTTATTCATTTCCGGTCGGGGATACATGTTGCCCACTTCATCGCTTGAAATTATTTGCAGTTATGCAAAAAATTATTGTGCCTATATTTACGATGTCGAAGGCCGAAAACGTTGTTTTGCCTGCCTATCTATGTCACCTAAAATGCGCTTTTTTAATGTCTAAAAATCCGGCTTTTACTCATCTGTTGTCCAACCCAGACCTAGAAGAGCTCCGCTATTAAAAGAAGCAGAAGATGGGTCTCGCCGTCCAGTCGACTTAGACGAATGAAAAGGTTACCATGTGACTTTTTGAGGCGGGCGTATTAGATGGCTCACCAAACACGAAAATTCACTGTCGGCGTCCAGTGGCATCGGGGACAACACTAGTGATGCAAAAAAAAATATTGATCACGTGATGACGTCACCGTATGACGTCATCATGGCGTCATAGATCACCAAAAATTGTGATACTGAAAATCACTGTTACATAAGTGACGTTACGTCATATGATGACGTCATCCCTTGATATTGTAGCTTGATCAAAGGTAGCCCGATCACTAAGGCAGTGAAAAATCAGGTGAGGTGCATCAGATCCTGTTGGCAGTGCAAAACCACTTCTTGTGCAGAAAGCCTGGGGTGCCAGGGCACCAACAATGCATCGACTGAGAAGAAAAAGACGTTGGCTTTCGCCATTGAGTCATCTTAGGTGAATGCATAGGGAAGCCTGTAAATGTTTTGTTATCTTGCAATTTATCGGTATGACGGAAAGAAGTGGAAATTTTAAGGGCTTGTTTTTCTTTGTTAGACACAATATTTATAAGAACTAACAGACAATAATGCCAAGCAAAGTATAGGTGATGTTATTAGTAGTACATGTAATGTAAATATGAAAAAAGAAAAGTGGACGAAACTATAACTTGTCCCGGGCAGCCACCGGACCTGCGACCTTCGCATAACGCGTCCGATGCTTCACCAACTGAGCTACCGCGACAGCCATCCCGCCGTCCACCTTGTGGGGATATGTATGATATGTGCATTTAAACGTGGGAGCGTCAGTCAGCGCCGCGAGTGGCCATGATGGCGAGTGTGGAACACTTTTTTCTGTCTGTTGGCGTCACGTAGCACGTGGTCTTACACAAGCTGGCAGCTCACCATTAATCCCTCGCATGCTACCTCAAAGCGTCAAGTCTGCCAGACTCGTTCTGGCAGACTTGATTCTTTCAGGTAGTATGTGAGGGATTATTTGTCCGCTGCCAGCTCGTATAAGATCACGTGCTAGGTGACGCCAGTTCCACACTCGCTGCCATGGCTACTCGCGCGACTGACTGACGCTCCCATGTTTAAATGCACATATATTACCCAATAAAGTGGACGAGGGAATGGCCACCGTGGTCGCTAGTTGGTAGAGCGTCGGACGCGTTATTCGAAGCTCGCAGGTTTGGTCCCTGCCCGCGACAAGTTATCTTTTCGTCCACTTTTCTTTCTTCACACTTACGTTACATTTACTACTAAAGCATCCCCTATACTTTCCTTGGCATTATTGTCTGTTGGTTCTCACTAACATTTATCAGTACGCGTATTTTCCTTAGTTGAAGGAAAGAGATGCGCAAAGTTCGAATAAACATGCATGTTAGACTATTGTGTGAATAAAAGGCGGCACTGATAAATGCATTTCGGAAATGCTGGGCTTGTGTAGAGCTGTAGAGGGAAAATATTGCAATTTTCGAGATCACATCAAACATATTGTTTATTCTTAAGGCTATCTGAATGAACATCTTTTCTTTCGTATTAGAAAAACAGGTATGCAAACCCAGCAATCCAACAGGAAAGCCTGAAGTTTGTAACATGCCCCCCGTTGCTGGTCGTTGTAAAGCTTACATGCCGAGGTTCTACTTTAACAAAACGGTAAATCAATGTCTTGAATTCATATACGGTGGATGTGGAGGCAATGAAAACAACTTCGAGTTGAAGGAGGAATGCGAAAAGAAATGCGCCAGTGAGTATGAACTACTGTACTTCAAGATCTCACTCTTTAGAGTAAACATAACTTCATAATTTTTATTTATTTTCACATTCCAGAAGAAAGTGAGCCTGCATGTGCTTAATAAGGTTGTGTACATCATTGTTTGTTATCTGTGCACTACTTGTCCATGTGTCAAAGTGGAACCCTATTACTGAGGAAGGGGCGAAAAAAAAAACAGCGCCTGTGTACGTTGTTCCTTAGCGTTCCTAATGTATTCGTGGACTCTGTGCCAAAAATTTATTTAGTCCGCAAGATTGCCTACACAGGAAGACTGAGAACAATCCTGCAATAAATCAAACTCTGCTAAGAAACCGGATCAGCAGATTTTTTTTACACATACATAAATAGATTTCCTCCATGACCCACTAATGAATCCATGCGATATTTATGCTTGAGTTCGAACGAAGATGATAATTTCTGCGACATTTTTTGTAGCAATCTAATTTATCTCAGCTCATTTCATCGGCTTTCGTGAATTTCTTTTATCAACCATGCCAGTGAACCATCTACATAGCCTATTTTTTCGTATTTCATCTTTGCATGGCAGTGGTCTAAAATCAGCTGCTGTAACTGCATCCACCCTTCCCTAGCAGCGATGTTATGTTCGTAAAAACTGTAGTCTTAAAAAAGTGCGCATGTTAGTCTTAGACTTTTCTCATCATTGCACATTCTACAATTAAACCTACATTACCAATGGCACTCCTAGATATCGTCATGCTTTGCGAAATTCGCATTATGTATTCCACATGAAGTGGTCTCAATGCGCTGAATGAGCTATTTATTATGCAGTCAGACAAATTTCTAGTAATACTATGGTAAGACGCATTCCGTTTGAGTCAAAGAAAACAATGAAGGCACCAGCAAAACAGAAGTGGTGAACAGTGCTGATAAATGGAACTATTCACAACAAAATGTAGAGAACTCAGCTAATAAATGCAAATGGAGAATACGAATATTGTGCATGCGCCTGCATAGAAGCCATTGCAGATGATGCAATCTTCGTGCGCAGGTAATAAATAAAGCTACTGTTTATTTCGAAGGCTAACTTCTAGAATAATTTATTCATTCATTAGGGAAGGAACCGTGGAAACCTGCTCCAAACAAGCCAACGGGCAAGCCTGTCGCTTGTAGCCTGCCTCCAGTTGTTGGCAATTGTAGAGCTTCTATATCACGCTTTTACTTTGACTCCGAAGCAAATGAATGCCGCGAATTCAAATACGGAGGATGCGGAGGCAATGCAAACAACTTCGAGTCCATGGTGCAATGCAAAAATCAATGCGGCAGTAAGTGTGACTTTTTTATTTCATGGCCGTCACCATAGTATTTGTTGCTTTTATGACTTTCCCTTCTTTCCTGTGTTGTTTTACCGAGAACCGCGGAGTACAAATGCACGTAGCGGGGTAATTTATTGTAATATGACATCGGCCAAGAGTCCTATGTGCCCTGCTGCTCTTAACTTTGAACTTATACAAACGCCGGTTTGAATATGCGCAAACGTAGTGGAGGTGCTACGGAGAAATCAGATAGAAATCGGGGGGTGTTTGTGCAATTGTGAACTCTTAAGGTACGGGACGGCTTGTTTTGTGAAATGAAAATGGCGCCAACGCGGCAATAACATCTACACTGTTTGTGAGAACTAAGAGACAATAATGCCAAGGATTATACAAGGGTATGTTATTTATAGTAATTATGGTATAAATGTTAAGAAAGTAACTAGGACGAAAAGATGACTCGCCACCGTTCGGGACCAAGCTTGCAACCTTCGATTTCGAAAGTTGCAGGTTCGGCGATGCCAGCTGGCCAAAGCACAGCCGGACTCGACTACCTCCTCCACTCTCCCTTAAGGCCTTAGCAATGCGCTGAGAGTGAAATACCTTTTTCTTGACGGGGGGCTCGGTAGCTCGCCACATGAGGTCGTCAGCACTTCATCATGTCCACGGGCGCGTAGAGGCTGTACTGGTCCGCGCGCGGCCTTCTGCTGCTATCTTTTCTCGAATAGTTCCTGCTCCGATTGATGACATTCTTGTGCACGCGACGTTAATCGTGCTTATCCGGTGTTACCGACAATGTAAGGGTCGAGTTCGCTATTCAGAAAGACTCATATTCCTGAGTGATTTGTTGTCATAGCCTCAAAAACACACGCAAGAAGTTGCTGAAACCTGAGCTTACACATGATACTGGCGCCATGACGGGAATGTTTGTCCAGAAACTAATGAATTCCAAGTGAATCAAACCGTGAACCTGTCAAGAAACTTTACTAAGGGAAGCACGTTTACCCGTCAAAATTAAAAAAGATATATATGAACGTGCTGAGCGCTGTCCAGATATTTTCCCAGCAAGAGACTGCAGCGTTGTGTCAACTTCAAGCGAACCGCTTCGGTGACCCGGCCCTTTACAGTTTCAGAGAAGTAAGCCCAACAATTTTGCTTCTGAAGACGATGAAACCCTGGTTTGACGCCCATGCCACGGTTTACAGAGGGAGTGACAAGAAGCACAAGTCTCAAGAAAACGACCACAGACTGGTGTAACTGAAAATTTAATTTCGTCTGATGTTTGAGGAATGTTTAAAGAGATTCCATAACATTTGGAAAAGGCGAGTAGATAGATGAAACGTATCACCTCTCACTGTTCGCCACGAAGCCAATATTGGAGACGATAAGATTTCCCTGATCAACTAGGTTCTAACAAAGAACAAGGAATTAATTCAAGCAGTTTATATGTTCGCGCCTTCAGTCCAGAGCGGCGCTGACATGAGCAGCTCACTGGACCTCGTGAAGAAAAGCTATTTGGCGCTGCTTTTCCACATCCGGAAACCAGGCTTCCTACTGCTGCGAAACAAGTGCGGTTACTTCTAAAGTAATGTGTGTGTTGTCTATATGTGCGGGCCACTCATTGGACTACCATGTTATGTGGCCGAGTGTTGGTGTGTCCGGCGCTACACACGCGTTGCTTGTATGCAGCCTGCCGGAGCGCGTCTGTGAATGCACGTTGCGGAGGCGGGAACGGTTGAAGTCACTTTAGGAACGGCGTGCTAATAGCGCCGCCACAGAGCTGCGGTGGCAGGCGGCAGCGCCCGTTATTGCTGAGACCGCAAGTGGGAGCGGAGGATGGAGTCGAGTCCGGCCGTGGAAAAAAAGCAGTGTTCCCACTCACCGTCATTGTTACGAACGGCGTTAACACAGCTAGGTTTTCGCGCACACATAAATACCCCATGAGGTAAACATACCCCATCAGGCGCGTAATCCGAAAGTTGCGGATTTTGCCCCTGCCGGCGGCAAGTTGTCTTTTCGTCCTTTTTATTTTCTTCACATATTTATCACAATTGCTGTAATACAATTAAAAGCTACCATTAACGTCCACTATTTTTTCTTGGTTTCATTATGTACTGGTTTTCATTACGGTTCAGTTTTTGCGAAATTTCAGCTTTCTGGAGGTACACCAATAGAGCAAACAACCATATAGTAACCCCTCGTTCTGCCTCAGTCATGTGTATTTAAAACAAGTCACTATTGAATACTTAACATTTGTTCATTCTTACGTTGCGTTATGTTGCTAAGTGTAGAAACAGGAGGCCGGATATTAATACTTGTGTGACACAGCATGGTATTAGTCGTACCGATGTCGAAGTCCCGCGCGAGAATTGAACTCTAAGAGTAAAAGCAACCAAGCACTGTATGCATTTTTTTTAATACGCAACGCAAACAGCCTTTTGTACGAATAAAGGTTCACTACTAAATTATTTATCTAAAATTGACGCCATTAACATTTCGCCACAAGCAGCACCGACTCTTTGAATCAGCAATATCATATCAGGAGGAGATTTCTAAGGCTCAAAACGTATATTGCGAAGCTCATGATGGTTGGTTACACCGGCAGCGCAATGAAAAGCTCGAATATGTGTCAACAAAGAATTGAAACATTCATGAACAATTTCTAAGGCTTGCTTAACTGCTTGTAAAGTAACTTTGATTATGCTTTGTTTTATGACAGGTAAATACAACAAACGAAAAGATCCTTGCCTGACATCCCAGTGGAAAGGAACACGCTGTCCGGGAAAACAAAGTTTAGAGTCTGCAGTGTGGTATTATGACACGTACTATGGAAAGTGCATGCAATCGAGCTATAAGAAGTGTGGAGGAAACTTGACGATGTTTTCATCGTGCTCAAAATGTGTCAACACGTGCCGCAGTAAGTAAACTATTGCAGCTCATTATGTAGTGCCATAATTACTTGCCGGTGTTCTTATCACTGCATCCTCTGGAAGTAGGATACAAATAAATTAGTAGCAGTTAAGCGGTGTAACAAGTGTTTTTCGGGTCATTGTACAATTTTGTTATACTTAATGGGAGAGATGTGCGTACGGCAAGTAACAAATATAAAATAACACAACGTGAAATCACAACCACAAAAATATAAATCCCTAGCTCATCATACTACTAACCATGCAGTTATTTCCACGGGGTGTGGAATGCAAACCAAATGAAATCAACACAATGTACAAAATGAACAATTTGTTGGAGAGAATGGCGACCTGCACGAAATTAAGGAGAAAACTGACAATGTAAATACAAAGCGATTATTAAAGGGAAGTAAACAGGTTCCAGTGTGAACATACCTTGGGCGAAATTGAGAAAACGAGCGCTCGCTCCCACCCAAAGCTCTCTCTTTAAAAAGGGGCATACATGATTGCAACTACGCGAACAAAAATATGGAAACAGATGGTCAGCAACGCGAGCACCAAACAAGTTACATAATGTTGAAGTCACACACACACACATCATATATATATATATACATATATATATATATATATGGATAGATGCCACCATAGTCCTCCACAAAGAAAGCGACCGAATCCCAATAAAGAAGGCTGTATGGCAGGGAAGTACGCTCTCCCGAATGCTATTCACCAAGGGGTTTTCAGTGCTCTAGATTGGGAAGAGTTCGTGATGAGAGTTAATGGGCAGTATGTTCGTAACCTGGTATTAGCTGATAACATTGCATTGATGAGTAACTCAGGGAACGAATTACAACTCATGATTGTAGAACTGGACACGGAAAGCAGAAGGGTAGGTCTGAAAATCAGTATGCATGAAACTAAAGTAATGTGCAACACTCGGCACAGAACAGCGCTTTGCGATAGGTAATGAGACACTGGTAGTTGTAAAGGAATGCTTCTACTTAGGACAGGTAGTAACCGCACAGCCAAACCATGATATCGATATTACTAGAAGAATAAGAATGAGATGGAGCACATTAGGCAAGCATTTTCAAATCATGAATGATAGTCTACCACTATCCCTCAAGAGGAAGGTATATAACAGCTGCATCTTACCGGTACTTACCTACGGAGCACGAACCTGGACGTTTATAAAGAGCGTTCAACTTAAATTGAGGACGACGCAGAGAGCGGTGGAATGGAAAATGATCGCTGTAACCTTCAGAGACAGGAATAGAGCAGATTGGGCCTCGGAACAAACGGGGGCTAAGGATATCATAGTTGAAATCAAGAAGAAATTGACATGGGCTGAGATTGTAGCACGTAAGCAGGATAACCGCTGGTCATTAAGGGTAACTGACTGGATTTCAAGAGAAGACGAACGCGTGAGGGGGAGGCAGGAAATTAGGTGGGCAGATGAGAATAAGTAGTGCGCAGGTATAATGTGGCAGCAGAAAGCACAGGACCCGGTCGAGAGGCGGAACATGGGAGAGGCCTTTGCCCTGCAATGGGCGTAGTCAGGATGATATATATATATATATATATATATATATATATATATATATATATATATATATATATATATATATATATATATATATATATATATATATATATATATATATATATACACGCTAATCAAACCGTTTGATTAGAGTGCAGGGAACTGCATAGATTTCGGTTTTTGTGGAGCTCGTTATCATAGACACAGTCATCATGGCTGCAAAATAACGGTGAAACCAAGTGGATGCACGTTCCCGCTTCGCTGTATTGACTTCGTAAGCGGAGTGAGATATGCATTCTGCGTTCTGCTGCCCGCACGATCATTATTCGCTCGTGTTCTACAGTTATTTCCACGCGTTTTTGGGAAAATCGCTAGCATACGCAAGTCTGACCGTTACGGATTGTAAACGCTAAGCTAATGGTACCTAACGTTGAGCCGGCAACAAAATCACAATAAAAATTAGGTAGATGCCACGTACCGTGGGAATTGATGTTATGCGAAGCGTACGGCTGGAAGGTTACCGTGGCATAATTTTTATATTGAGCGAGAGGTCACGAAATTACGCTCAAGATATGTACAATTGTTCTACGCGCACATATATGCTGACGATCTACATCCGTGTTATATAACCACTTGTTTAGATCTGCGTGACAATGTCGCCAGCAACATGGGTATTACCAAAAGCAGGAGCGGTAACCTTATATGTGGTGCTGATACGCTAGATTGTAATCATTTACGGAGGTGGTAAGATTTTATCATCAAGCGATATTTTTGTGAAATCAGGTCATGGACTGCTTCCACAAAATGTAACATATAACAGACCATAAGTGATATTTTTGACTGACCTGTAACCCGATCGAATAAATGCGATTCTTCCGGACAACCTGGGCAACTGATTCGGATATTTGTTCCATGATGTGTGTTACTGCTTGGTGTTTTTTTATATATGATGTCTAAAAATAGCCGTTTTTTATATTTTTTGGTGGAGTGCAGACTGGGTGAACTCACGAGCTATGTCTTGCTGTTTCAGCACATATGAACATCATTCAAGAATGCAC
>JALIZH010020364.1:0-156088 GCA_030522465.1 Rhipicephalus appendiculatus
ATTTTTCGCAAGCATAGTAAGCTTGAATAGTTAGACTGTTTGTGGATACCTGCACACTGTGGCTTGGCAGGCAACGAGCTAGCTGATGCTGCAGCAAAAGCCGTTGTGGATAACGCCGCCGTCCACGTACAAATACCATACTCGCGAGGTGACGTGAACGCTTTAATGAGATCCCTTATGCGAGAGGGCACAACAACTTACTGGTCTAACCCAGATCATCGCTACAGGCGTCTGCGGGAAACAGACCCTCGGATGACTTTTTCGCCTCCCGGCTAAAATAAACAGAAGCCACGCGAGTTTGCTACACAGGATTCGACTGGGCGTCGCCTTCACTCGACGCTACGCGCACCTTATCGGCCGTGTGGACAGCCCGCACTGTGAGCACTGCCGCGTAGATGGGACTTTTTACACATCTGTTGTGCGACTGCCCTTTATACGTGTCTCAACGGAATGCACTTGCTTCAACGTTGACAGGCATCGGTGTGGCAACGCTAAGTGAGACTGCAATTTTATCGGCAATGTGCGACCAAGCGAAATCAGCAACTGCTATCACGGCTGTGATAGATTTTCTCAAGACAACAGGACTGGACAGCACGCTTTAGCGAAACCATTATGTTACGTGGTTTCGTATTCACGCACAACTTCCTTCTCTCCCCATCATCACCCCTCATTACTCTTTTTTCTCCCCCTCCCCTTATCCCCGGTGCGGAGTAGCAGGCTAGAGCGCACTAGCTCAGGCCGACCTCTCTGCCTTCCAATAAATTATCTCTCTCTCTCTAGACTGTTTGTGCTCCCAGAAGTTTAGTACTTCAGATGTGGAGAGAGGATTATTCCGTCTATAGATGATCACAAACCTCATCGTGTGTGACTTCACTTTCTCTCCTTGCGTTTAAAGTGGCTCAAGGGAAAGGAGAACCGAGAAAGGTGGTGGGCGAAGGTCGCGGAGAAGGCGCTACGCGGTGGGAAACAGTTGCTGCACAACGTGTATATATTGGGCTTGATTCGGGCTTTTGCATCGAGCACGGCCCACCCAACAGAAAACAATGTTGCCCGAGCCCAGCACGGGCCCTAAATGAGAAGGCGTCGGCCCGCCCGAACCCGGTGCGCGGGCCGGGCCGGGCTCGGGCTTTCAGGCTACCCGAAGCCCATGCACACCTCTAGTATGTTATCCTCGTCGCTTGACGTAATGCTCCATGGGTAGCAGATTGAGCGCGCGCTCGCACCGACGAGAACTCTTCTTCCTCTTTTTCTTCCAGTGCCTTGATGGTTATCACTTATCATCAGCAGAAAAAAAACACTGTGCATTACGTACCAGTAACGCAGGCAAAACCACGTATAAAAATAGAAAACAAATAGGAAGCAAGCGCGAAATAGGAAAAGGTAGAAAGGGAAAAAACGGAAGCAAAATGAAACAGCAAGAAAGGGAAATAGGTAAAGGGACATGAAGAAATAAATAGAAATAAACAGAAATAAAGACAGAAAGAAACGGAGAAGGATAAAAGAAAAGAAAGAGAGCAGGAAAGAAAAAAGAAAACGGAACAGACACAAAGAAGGCTGTCCAGCTCCAGCACTTCCTCCAGGCTTGGCACCTCTAGTGCGAAGTTGCCTTAATTTTTTCACAGGACGTCACTCAAGCCTGGGAAGTTTAACAGGCTGTGTTTAAAATGCCGATATTTCACAAAGATAACAGCAGCATTCTGTAAGAGCTGTCTTTAAGTCACTGCCCATCTATTTCGAGTTCAGCTCTGAGCAGCTATCGTGTGGTCGTGTTAACTACTCGGAAAAACATTCATCCTTGCACCTGCGGCCACGCAGTGGTTGAGTCTAGCAGGCCCAAGTTTGCTGTCCTTGGTTAAAACAGTTCATTTTTCATGAGTGCCGTAATAGAGCTCAAGGGCATTTAATGAATAGGTGTGTTGACCACGGTTACGCAATCCATAAGCGATGAAACTGGTGTGTGAAGAAAATGACATGTCTCCGTAATTATCCTGAGCTGCGACGAAACGGATGTAGTTATTCTCGACAGTTATACGAAACATGTCACATCTTCTCATTTTCAAGCTGGACGGAGAAATGTTAGAAAAGGACCTTTACCATGACACTCGTTATTTCTCCTCTGTGATGGTATCGCAAGAAAACGGACTGCAAGTGGTGAGTCGGTTTTATTGTTACTGCTGCATCTCGCTGATAGTTTATTGAAGTTCTTGTACTACGTGTTGACAATGTGCCATGCATACGTTACTGTTTTACTGTTCGTTTTGATGGAAGCTAAGTTTTCTTCGTTATAAGGAGTTAAATTCGACACCAAAGGGGGGTCAAGCGGCGAATCTGGTCGAATATCGACGAAATTTCAATAGGAGTAGGCCGGGGTGAGAATCTTCTACACAAGTCTGAGCAAGGCAAATTGATCACAGTGCTCGAAACTAGAAGACACAGTTACCACAATACGCGATCTCGCGAAACTTAAATGTGTTATAATAATGACAATAAATAATCTATTTAGCGTGCTCACTCAGCACTATACTGTCGCTATAACATCTTACGAAAAAAACCCGGTGAATCAAGCTACGAAGAAGTTGTTAAGATCAAATCATCAGCAAATCAGATTTAATGTGTAAATTACAAGCATTTGCGATTATTTTTTGAAAAACAACTGTTTAAATATAGCTGCAGTGGGGGAAATGTTTAAGCCCGACTTCATGAGGACCCAGAAGGAAACAGACACTGGCGAACGCCTGACGAGAGCACATGAGGGGCTGTCGAATCGAGCTCCTATAGCGAGACTGGCGCTCATTGCAATATATCGCTCTGTCTGAACTTATCTTTTCAGGAGGGTGTTCTAGGGCCAATGTTCGGAATAAAACCATCAATGGCCAACACGAGGACATGGAGAGGAAGTATTGCGCATGTTATTTATGAAATTCCTCCCGAGACGGAAGGTAGAAATGGTGAGTGAACTATTTATAAGTGTTGCCAAAGTATTCCGGTAATACCGTGGATGCCGCAACTGTGTTAACGTAGTCGCAATACATTTATTTCATGAATGGTTAAATGAGACCGAAATCAAGCCATCGCGATGTTTATGAACATGTTCCATCTCACCAATTTTCGGAACATGACAGAAGCTTCAGAATAGTTCCTCGCAAAACTATTTCTTCTATCCCAAATGTAATAGAAAATGCACATATCTTGTTTGAAAAGTGCAAGCGCACTTAATGTGGAGTCTAGACTGCTCAATGAAAAAGCCAAACCAGCTTTCATTTAATAATGTTTTTCTTTTTGTCGCAAATGTACTTGCGCATGTATTCAGACACTAGATCACCAGTGTTCATTTGGTGCATGATTCGCGAGTTATGACCGTGTGTGATTTCTGTCTTCAGTGTATATAGAAAATTATTTCCCTTGACAGCAAACTATTATTGCGGTAGCAAATATATCAACAAAGCAGGCGTATTTTTGTCATCAGCGTCACCGTTATGAGCTTCCGTATAATAACCAGATGCAGTACATCGCCCTGCCCGTCGTATGTTCTATGTGCGAGGAAAAGCGTGCAAAGGCAGTGGACAATTGCGACTCAGGCGGAGATGAACTGCATCGGCTGTGCTGCGTCACCCGAAAGGCTCATAAGGGGCACAGAGGGGCTGCTTGGCTCCAGCGGGAACTGCGTACATTGAGCTGCCAGCTGTGGTCGCGCGCACCGCATCCTGACAGGCATCAGCACGCGGCTCACACCTTGACACGCAGTGGGTTCCCACCACTGCCGGCGTTGAAACAATAAACAAAATGAAGGGAGCTTCGCTCCCTGTAGCGACCGCGTATCTTTAAGCAGGCGTTATTAGGGCGAAAACCCTAGATGCCTAATAAAACGGGAAATTTGACCGTCTGTCAACGTGGCTTTTTGGGCAAGTTGGATATATGATTCAAAATGTGGCATAGCGCTAACACACACGGACGCGAAATAGACAACAGGAGAAGCGCTAACTTTCAGCCAAAAAGTTAGCGCTTGTCCTGAAAGTTAGTGCTTCCCCCTGTTGTCCCTTCCTCGTCCATGTGTTTTAGCGCTATGTCACATTTTGAATTTGACCGTCGTCGGTGACCGCCCGCGGCGTCGGGGACAAGCGATGCAAAAAATCATCATCACGCGATGACGTCACCGCATGATGTCATTATGACACCACACATTCTACAGTGGCGTCACGTCACGTAACGCCCCATGATGCCGTTCTAGCGCCCTCCTTTGGGTGGCGAACCAAACCGGAGTGCACGCGACCTCAAAAGGAGAAAATAAAGACGGCGCTGAGCAGCGGCACGTGAACCCACGGCTCGTGTTCCCTGCTCCTTTATACATCAACTGCGAAGGAAAAGATGATACCTTTCACTTTCGGTTCGTCTTAGGTGAATGTACAAGGGGCCCTGTGAGTTCTATTAAATGCGAAGCATTTCTTAGCGAACATCGGCTGCTTTGAGCGTGTCTATCTATCTATCTATCTATCTATCTATCTATCTATCTATCTATCTATCTATCTATCTATCTATCTATCTATCTATCTATCTATCTATCTATCTATCTATTATATAGCCGCCTACGACTTTATGCTCTACTGACCATATCGTTAATGGGATTTATACCAAAATTGCTATGGCATAACATGACTGTATGACGAACACGAATCACTGGTCATATCGTGAAAATCATGAATAATTTGTCATAAGTGGTAGAATTTACACGCCGTGACCGTGGTGTTCCTGCGGCTCTATCATTGACTGGATATATCCAAAAATTGGTATGATGAGACATTTCTGCATGAACAACATAAGTGAAAAGTGGTAATATGGAAATCATGATATGTCATGTGCAACATGACTTGCATGCCACACTCATGACACACTGGCGGCCGTTTCGCAAGCTTGATATACACCAAATTTGGTACTCATCGTCGTGACTGCATAAGGGACATAAATGACCAGTGGTAATATAGACCAGTGGTAATATGGAAAGCATGACTCGCAAGTCACGCTCATGGTGCACTCACGGCCGTTTTGCTAGCTTGATATTCAAAAAGTTCGGTATTGCATGACGCCACCGTATGACTAACATAAATGTCAAGTGGTAACATAAAAATCATCACATGTCATGTACAGCATCCCAGGCAGCACGCCGGCATTGGACCGATCTCGGCCCAACATCGGCAAACGTCGGCAGCAATATTGGCCCCATGTCGGCAAATGACGCTCGCGCTACTTTCACCCACATCGGTCCGATGTCGGCTAGCCGGCGTTGGCCCGATGAGGGCTTGCCGGCATTCGGCCGATGACGGCTTGCCAGCGTCGGTCCGAGACCGGCCTGCCGTTATTCAGCAGATGATGGAAAGCCGTCATTGGGCCTATGTAAGCTGGCTGATGCCGGCGTGGTGTCAGCCTCGCCGACGTCGGGAAGCCGCCGGTGCGACGGTTAGCACTCGTTATTATGGTAATTTACCGTGCGGTGAGTAAGGTAATATATTGTGCCGTTGTAGTCTGCTCGTAGCCAGTTTAGATGGGGACACCGGCGGTAGTTGCTCGATGCGTACAGTAGCTTGATTGGAAAGGCTGATACGCGTGTTATAAAGTGAAACGGCTGCGCGCCGACCATGCATAGTCCGGTGTTCCTGTGATTACTGTACTGTAAGTCAGCAGTGCTAAAGAAACCTATTCGCGGCACAACGGCATTCATCGACTACCGTTGGCGCCGTATTCGGTATTCGTGGCGCCGTATTCGTAAGCAGAACGACCTGTTTGGGGTCTTAGCGTAGCATTGAGACCCAGAATTCTGTGGAACCAATCAAGGCCGAGAAGGAAAGTCAATATTGTCTCCAAAACAACTAAAATAATGAAAGTCCTGCTGCATCAATTACGCATGCGTCTAGGTAATGAAGGAGCAATACATTTGCAAAGTGATAAACAGAAATTCATTCACACATATGAACACACGCCAGCAGTTCCGCAATAATGATGCCATAAAGGAACACCTAAACATCTATAGATACCGTAGCCAACATCTAAAACGATCCCACAGCCACCGTATTCCTCATGAAAAACACGAAAATATTGAAAATCGAGAGTGGAATCAGGCGAAGAGTTACAATCATTTCAATGGTATTCACGGCACATTCAGAATAAATATTTAAAAACATAGAACGGGAAAAAAATATGATTAAGAATTAATGGAGAATATCATAGCTACTTGTGTTTTGTGGACGATATCGCGCTTTTCGGCAATGACGGTGAAAAATCACGAAACAAAAAAAAATACTGGTGATGTAAACGAAAGAAGCCGGATTAAAGATGTACCCGAAGAAAACAAAGATCATGTTAGGCGGCCCGGCGAGAAAGGGAGATTAAGGGTGGCAAACAGACAAGAAGAGCATGTATACGCGTGGGCTAGTAACTAACAAAGGAGCCCCCCTCCCCCCCTGTTTATCAAATTCACCGAAAAGTAAGGTTGGGTGGGTTCGCAAACGTGAGTCCATCGTAACACATGACTGGAAATTAAATTACCCCAATCCTTTAAGCGGAAATCACAATTCTTTCAGGCATAACTTATGGGACAGAAACATGAATAAACTACAGCACGCGACCTGAAAAACGTTGCGAGTGGTGCTGCAAGGTTCCGTATACTGTACATCTAAACAAGGTAGGCACGCAAGCACGCATTTCTTATCTCAAGGTAAGAATGTAACGGAAAAGAAGCGTGCATGAATACCTTTCACGTGTGGCTCTTGGATCGGTAAGAACACGAGCGAATAAAAGGCACGGTCAATAGCGAACGCACGATAAAGAGAACAAAAATCTGACTGGACAGACGTAAGAGCAGTCAAGACGTGTCCTTAAATGAAGCGGAGTGAGTCCAATATGGAAGCACGTAGCCACTGGTTACTAGCTGCGGTGATATCTGCCGAAAACAGTGCTGGAATCTTGCCGCATATCCGTCTCGCACCCGTTTTTTACTTTCCTCCGCACATGTCCACACACCGACACTTTTTGAAGAATTCTCCTGGCCGGAGCAAAAAAGCCTGCTCTCGCTACAACTTATCCTTCCATCTAGCTGGCTACCCTTCCCTACCTGGTCAAGCAAGTTTCGCGACAATAACGCCGAACGACAGGGAGTGAAGGCGCGGGGGGGGGGGGATGGAGGGGTAGAGGTTGAAGAAGACGAAAAAAAAAAACTGATTCTCCCTTCTTAGGAGCCCGGCTCAGCCTCCGACAATAGTGTGCGCCCCCCCCCCCGTGTCCCCTCCCTCCCCCCCCCTGCACAGCATGTCGTCTGTGGGCTACGTGGAATTTTCAATGCATCGCTTGCAGTGTTGTACGGAACGGCGTTCCAAGGAACGACGTTCGAGGAACTAGTTCCTTTTTGGCAGGAACGGAGGAACGCCACCGTTCCATTCAGGATTGGTGGAACTGTAACGGTAACTCGTCACGTTTAAGCAGGAACGGTAGAGGGAACGGCGTTCTTTCTGTAAACGTTCCACGGTATTCAACAGGCGCACGCATGCAGCACGTCATGCAGAAAAGGGCGGATGGGCGACCGTGCGAGGCGCGAAAATGTAGCGCTCGCCTATCACGTGACTACGATGCATCCTGATTTTTACTTCAAATCGACCGCCGGGGGCGCGGGGGAACCGAAAGACGCCGAGACTGACCACGTGCGGGAGGAACAGTTGTTTTTTTTACAGAAGAGATGTGATGCTCGAGTTTTCCATCTGTCGTAGAAAGAAAATTATCATCACCGTGAACCGGCACGCACTCTCTTCGTCATCGCCATCCTCTTCTGCTTGTCTCCCAGAACACGAGCGCCGATTTGTCCGGCGCGGGATGCAATAACTCTGATGGGCCGAGAGAACGAGTACAGAGAGAGCGAATGGAAGTGATATAGAGAAAGAGATAAATTCTTGGCTACAAAATGTTTTCGGCGAGGCGAGATTCGACACCGTCTATCCACGATCTGAAGGCGAGAGTAGTAACCACTTGGCTATCTACATACATACAAAGAACTTTATTCGAGTCCCTGAGGGACAAGATAAAAGAGGCCAAGAGACCTCCCCAATCAAGTCGGTGGCTCCACCCATGTCGGAACCGGGAGATGATGACTCTCGGCGACGGCACGAGCCCTCTGGACGGCCTGGAGTTGATGCGTGAGATCTTGACTGCGCAGTCGCTCATCCCAGGTGGCCGCATCATGTAGTGTGGAGCCCACGTTAAATGGGCACAGCCAGAGCATATGGTCGAAGGAGCAGGTAGCGTGCCCGCATTTAGAGCACGAATGTGGAAAATCGGGATTGGACCAACTGAAATCTCTTGGAGTAAGATAAGTGCGTGTCTGCAAAAGTCTGACAGTAACGGATTGGGCTCTGTTTAATTTCGGGTTCGGTGGAGGGAATTTTCGCCTACCCAGCTTATAGTGAGACGTAATTTCGTTAAATGTTGTTAAAGGGTCTTTAATGAGGCAGTCCTGTGACTGAGACGGTCTGTTATTCCCAGCGCGGTACGTGAGCTCTCGCGCTAGGGAATGAGCCCGCTCGATGGGATTGCATCCTGATATACATTCTACGTGAGCAGGGAACCACGAGATGTGGTGACCGCTGAGCTTTTCATTTGTTCCTCCTTGCATTGATTTGTGAACGATGCTAGCGGCCTGGCCTGATATTAAAGCATTTGAGTAGTTTCTGACCGCCGTGCGCGAATCCGAGTGGACGGTGACGGGCTGTTTAGCCGTATGAAGGGCCAGGGCTATGGCGGTCTCCTCCGCCACATGTACATGTTTTGTTTGCACTGATGCTGCATTGATTAGTGTTCCTCGCGCGTCAACAACTGCTATTGCGAATCTTTTCTTTTCCCTCGTATTGGGCTGCATCGACAAACAAAACGTCAGCCGTGTGTGGGCCGAATATCTTGAGAATAGCCTTTGCACGAGCGACTCTCCGACCCTTGTTATAGATAGGGTGGATGTGTCTCGGAATGTATCTAGTTTTTATTTTTTTCTTCCGTGGTATTTATTCAGCATATACATGGCATTTTGAAGCAATTCAATACAGACAGAGAACTAATACGCTCACTTTGCCGTGTCGCTACCCAACGACGAACGCACAGTGCTGAAGAATTCGCATTCATCTCTAGAACGAATACATCAAATAACTGCCATTGTCCATTATACACTAGAGCGGTGGTAAGAATAAACACATCAACCATGCAATATAACATTCTGACTGACTATCCATTTGCTCGCGTACATCACTTAGCTGAGTGACCAAATACTAATGAAGTAGGATGTTGAGGAAATTATTGGCTATGCGTCTTTCTACAAAATGCGCGTATGCTAGAAATGTATAGCATATCCTTGTATAGTGCAGTATATCAAGGGGGGTGGGAAGGAGAAGTGATGGTCAGGAGGAGGGAAAGGAGGAGAATGAAACGACTATAGAGAGACAGAGAAAAAGAAGAAGAAAAAATGAAGATAGAAGGTGAGAGAAAGTACTCAGAGAGACAGAGAGAGAGAGAAAGAGGAAAACAAATAAGAGCATGAAAGTCAAGAAAGAGAGCAAGAGATAGAAAGACTGAGGACAAAATATACAGAAATATGTTCGATGGCTGTGAACCGGGGACTTTACTAAGGCGCAAGTGTGTATACTGAACATTATTATGTGCTCACACTGAAATATTGAATGAGCACTCATTAAACGCCTAAGTATTGTCCCTTTCGATGCGATTTCATGTGCAAGAAATTGATTTGAATATGTGAAGTGCAGCATCCTGACTGCGCCTTTGAAGACTGACGTTGAAAATTGCCACATGTGTTGGACTTAAAATAGACAAGCACGAAAGTTGCAGTTACATGTATGTAGTAAGGCCGGTGGTCTCGAAAATATTTGTCTAGGAGCGTTTATTTAGATTTCTTTACCTATGTATAATCTGCTGTCGGCAATGTTAAATTAGTTTGATATATTTAGCTCAATGGGAGCTTTAAATTGCTCTTTATTTCGCCTCAGGATCATCCGACACTATATATTCATTAAAAACTCAAATGTAACGTTAATGTAACGACACGTTCCAATTTTGGAAATGTAACTGTAACGAGTTCCATTTACATTTGAGAAAGTAGTAACGGGAACTCGTTCCGAAATTGGGGAGGAACGAGGAACGAGCTATCGTTCCTGTTTTAGAGGAACGTGTACAACACTGATCGCTTGTTACAACGCGTCGCTACGTGAAAACTTTCCGTGCACCACGTTGCAATCGCATTTTTTATTGTATTTCCCGTGCAATTATAGTAACATTAATTGCGACTGTTTCTTAGAGCATGTCGGCAGCAATCGTGGGAAGCAAACAAGATTTTTAGTTCAAAATGATAGGTTTGGGACAAAAAGACGGCGATAAAGTGAAAACACGAACTGGCAAACACGTGTCAAACACATGTTTGTATGCTCGTTAATGATTGTTGGTCTTAATGGGCTAGTTGGTTTGGAAGGTTTTTACCGAAAAAACGTATCTACACTTCTTCCCCGTCTTTCTTTCTCCATACCTGTTTTTCTCAAGTATAATGAACAACTAGCTCAGCAACACTCCTTGTTGAGCTTTTTACTACTTTCACAAGGCAAAATTATGTGACATCACTGAAGCAAATGCGTTTGTTACGCTTAACCACAACATGCGCATGTGTAAATACGTGCACACCCACAGGCAGGAAACTATTCGTGCAGTTTTATAATCACTCGCACCATGCGGTTAGCGCCTGGAAGGTTGTAAAGGATACTGCGCTAGAAATATGATGTAAGGCCTGGTTTATGCACAGAATTAGTATTCACATAAAACTTCTTCCGCTAAATGTATTCCTGCTGGAATGATTGGGCGAATCCTGATGCTGGATATATCAGTGAGGTCTACCGACAAATGGCAAAAACATTTATGAAAGAGAAGTACTTTGAATGTAAGTTCAGTTTTTGTAGCGTTGAACAGCTCGTCAACGAAATGGCCATCTAATGTGAGTCAGTCTGAAGGCCGCTTTTTGGGTAAAAAAACCACAGTGCTAGTGATAACTGTTAGTTAATCTCCTTGCAGAAACTAACAAGAGGATGCAAGCTATTTGCTCGGCGTTACTTCGCGCCCCGAATAGTAGATGCGGCATAAGCACAATACAACGCATGCATACACTTTCTTATTTTTGCTAGTACACCAATCCATGTAGCAGCTTTCTGCAGTTTAGTCTAGTAATATTCAAGCGCTTAATGCTCTATGACATTACAAGCTTGTGTTCGACATCGACGTACAGTAGATTGCCAGCATGTCAGCGACGGTTTTATTTAGCCGCTCGGTGAGGCCATTCGTCTGCGGGTGATAGTTCGGTGACTTGTATGTCAAGATGGTTTGCGTTATTTCCACCGTAAAATTCGTACCTGTGTCGGTGACGACGACTTCTGTAGCGCCACGACGCAGGAGGACGTTCTCAACAGGGCAATATATAACTGTCTGAAGGAAGACAAGAAGGTATTCCAGCTTCGCCGATGAAAGTTAACCAAAATTGACTCAGCCAGCATCGCTTTAAGAGCGGCAACAACACGGGTAAAAAAAACCGCCATGCCTGCGCGGAACGCGCAGCACAGTCACAGCGAAAGCTGGGAGAGCGGCCTTTCTGAACTTTTTTTTAAACACTCTTGGGGCAACAACTACAAGCCCACTTGCATGGTACCCACTACGCCATAAATCATCATAATTTTTGTGTAGTGGGGAAGCGTCTACTATGCCATTATTCGTCATTCTGCGGAAAAGTGCAGTACCCGCTACACTCTTGTGACGCATATGTGCACTTTGTTGATGCTGTGGCCGACGACGATGAAGAATTATGCCCCAGGCTTTTGTAATGAGTTGGAGCATTGAACGACCCACTCGTTACGCAATTCACATTGCGTGGCGCCTGGTTCTTACTTTACAGCTCTAAAACGCTTTACAACACACATTAACGCGATTCCTTACCCGACATGAAGCTTGCAGTTTGCACCGCAGTGTCAAGCAGCGGGGTAGCTCAGTGGTAGAGTGCTGGGCTTCCACGCAGAGGACCCGGGTTCGATTCCCGTTCTGTCATAGGTGTTTTTTTTATTTAGTTTTTTTTTTCTTATTTCGTGCGATATTCGTTACGGACACCGGCGGCGGCGGCAGCGGAGGCGGCGGCGGACAACTACGGCGCAGAAACGACCCTTGTTGTGATCTCATAACAGTTTTCGCTGTAAAAGGGCCCAATTCTGCCTGTGAAAGCCTTCAGCTGCCGATATCAGTTGAAGCAGGTGATACAAGGCAGAATGACGGCAAGCCTGGCCCAATGTTGCCGGTGAATGGCTGGCTACGGCGATATCGGCGGAACTGCGGCGGAACGGTGGCATACTCGGCCCAATGTTGCCGGGGAAAGCCATCGGCTAAGCCGATATCGGTGGAAAGCACGGTGGGACGCTGGCAAACACGGCCCAATGTTGTTGCCGGTGAAAGCCATCGGCTAAGCCGATATCGGCGGAAGTAAGGCGGGAGGCCGGCAAACTCGGCCCAATGTTGCCGGTGAAAGCCCAACATCGGCTGAAGGACGGCAAAATCGGCCCAATATTGCCGGCGAAAGTCAACGGCTCCACCCATATTGGCTCCATGCCGGCAACGACGGACCGTGGTTGGGCCGCCCACAGCCGCCTTAAAACCAATATCGGCCCGACGTTGTGTCCTGCCTGGGATGACTAGCATGCCACGCTCATGGTGCGCTTGAGTCCAGTTCGCTAGCTTGATATACACCAAAATCGGTATTGAGTGACGTGACTGTATGACGAACATAAATGACAGGTGGTAACATGAAAATCATGACATGCATGTCATGTACAACGTGATTTACATGCCATGGTCATGGTGCGCTCGCGGCCGTTTCGTTAGCTTGATATAAACGAAAATTGGTAGTGCGTGACGTGACTTTATGGCGAACATAAATGACAGGTCCTAACATGTAAATAATGATATGCGTGTTATGTACAGTAGGATTTTCTCCTTTTCTGGCTGCTCCGCATTACATCGATTCCCACAGTGCGTGGGATCTGGCGGTTTTTCTTTTTCACTGACGGCAGGTTTGGAGCTAAAGGATTTATCTGTTAATTTTACATCGCATAACATTCCGATTTCTCGCTATCACGTGCATTCCTTCGCCCGTCATGCGGAAATCTAACTTTTTCTCTTAATTATTGAACGTATAGAGCGAAAAAAATTGTATTAAAAATTGTGAAAGTTTGTTATTCCAGACACTCTGAAAATCGAGTTGGAGCAAACATTCTACATTCATTTGCAAAGGTAGCTTCTAGCTCATTCATCCAGCGTGGTGTGGTATAGAGGTATACTAACGATACATATGTCATTTCAGAAGGAATGTTCACACCGGCTTCACTTAATATTTCTAAATGGCAGAAAAAACAAGGTAAGATATATTGGGTAATATACAGATATCGAACCACGCTTCCTCCCGGCTACGCAACACAAAGGACAACTAGCCATACATAAGCACCAACTCATCCAACTCTTGATATATTAAATGCGAAGCGTTTCTTAGCGAACTGCAGACACTTTGAGCGTTTCAATACATCTATCTATCTATCTATCTATCTTTCTATCTATCTAGCTGCCTACGCATAGGTGCTCTCGTGATCGCCTCCTTAACTAGGTGCAGACTAAAATGGGTATGCTAGGATAACAGGGTTTGACGAACACATCTGACTGGTTATGGCGTGAATAACGTAAAAACCCCATCACGTACGTCGTCAAACACTTTTCGCCAGACACATGTGGCACGCACCCGTATACCACAGGCCGCGGTATGCGGGTATGCGCCACAGGTGATTGTCAATTTATATCTACCCAGGAACGGCGAGAACAGACAGTGGCAATTTAAATGCGTGAGCGTTAAGAAAAGCTTACATCGGCAGCGTAGACCTGACCAATGCAAACAAGAACTAACAGGATCACAGCAGGAATCGAACCCACGTTTTCTGCGTGGCAGTTAGATTTTCTACCACAGAGCCATGCCACATTTCAAAACTGCTTTGGAAAAAGACATTATGCAGGGCGTAATGTTGGCGAAATTTCAATTGTGGTTGCAGTGCTAGCTATCTAATTATATGAACATTACCTATGTACTTCTATGATAGAAGTGCCACGTCAGGGTTAACGTCGACTGTATACTTAAGCTCCATCCACTGAAGTTGGCCTACGTAGCACTATCTAGGGCTACAATCCTTGCAAGTACAAGCGCTACATAGCAGCTTACCGCTTATCATGTTGCTAATACACATGTTGCTGTTGGCATCGTGACGCAACTGTAAACAAGTGGCTGTATAAAACACATGCGACTATTCAACATATGTCTTTGCGTACAAGATTTGTTCATATCTTCGGCGTAATTTCGTAACTTTCGCTCAACGAAAAAAATTACAACCTAGTCACCTTAGCTTCGCATAACATCGATTCCCAAGGTACGTGGGATCTACCGTACTTATCTCTACACATTGAACCTTATCCTCGTTCATTTGTCATGCAAATTCTTCCTTTCCGTTTGTTTCAAGGTAACGCAGACAAAGTGGTTCGTCCAGAGGTTTTCGTTGCTGTAGACAGCGCACTTGCTGGTCAGTTTAAAGACCACTTGAAGCTTCTCAAATATATGGCCATTTCTATGAACTCGGTAAGTTCTAGGTAACATATTTTCATTTCATGTATCACTTATTTCCGTTGAAACACTTCCGAGATTGTTGGATGACAGATATTTCTTTTGTAATTACGTAATTGTTAAAAGCACTGGCTTTTCAAAAATAATAAAATTATATTTTCAGGTCAATATTCGATACTCGACCATAAAACATCCTAGAGTGCAACTGCGGCTGTGCGCACTGGAAGTTTTAACTGTAGGTATGACCTTACCTTGCTCTTCCTCTCTGTGAACCAAACAAAAAAAATGTATATTTTATTTTCTTTTAAGGAACGTGAGGAAACTTTCCTTTATAAAGTTGACAGATACGTGGCTTCCGGCAGGTCAATTCAGCGAATAAAACAGTATGTGGAATATTCCTACAAATACGTAGAATACGACGCAGTATATTTCGCCACAGGGTAAGTGAACATTCCTAGTATGTGGGCTTGCCTATACAGTCTGTATCAAAAATTATCGTGGCTTCTATATCGTTAAAAGCAAGCATGTTTAAAGATACTTATCATGTTTCCAACATCATTATTTTCAGTTCAATTACTTTTCTGTTTATGTATGCGCATGTTTTAAAGTTTATATATGTATGTCTTATGTTTTTTCAGTATTTCTGTCTCCTTAATTTGTTCTTATTCTAGTATAAATATCCTTTGTTTACTGTGTATGCGTACGTTGATCAAAATCTATGTGAACACTGCCTTTTGTACGGGCCCCCAGGCAATTTCAAGCTGCATCTTTGCCGCTTTTCGCCTGGGGCGACCCCCCAACAACTACTGTTGGAAATAAACTTTCTTGATTCTTGATTCTTGACATAGTCAATACGCTAGCCTTGCGGTTGGTTTGCTGAAAAACACAGTTTTACTTGCTGTGGGCTAGAGTTACTAATTTTTCAAAAGCTTATGATGGACATGTTATAGGGGTAGTAATCCTCATACAAAACGTCCCTGCTAAGCGCAGTAATGCAATATTTCTATAAAATAGAAGAGTCCATCGACTAAAGAAGTGAAAGGGGATTTAGTGACTCCGTGTGCAATGTAGTGAAAAAAGAAGACATGTACAGTAGCCTTCAGTACGAGCAGTAACCGGCTGTCCATGGTCTGAAAGTCTAAGCCATGATGGCGGCGCCGCTGTAAACAAATTGGTTTCCAAAAAAAAAACTAGTAATCAGAACGATGTTTGATTTTAGAATATTTTTGATGTCAGCGCCACCCCGCAGGATTAACCTCACTTAGAGAGTTGCTTATCTGGGCGCGAATTTATTTAGCATCAATGTTCGGAAAAAGTCAGAGAAGCGTATCTAAACTTAGCATCTCGAATATTTCAAGCTGGCGGTGAAGTGTAGTAGAAATACAAGAACGCAGTTGCTAACAATAATGCTCATAAAAAGTGAAATCTCAAAATAAAATAAACGTGAATACAGAAGCGCGGGCGCACGGGATATATTCAGAAGATACAAATATGAGAAAACCCCTTTCTGTGAACGAATAAACCAAGCTTTGGGCAAAAATAAAACGCAATAAGTGATATCGCCTCCATATTTTTTTTGGTAAATACATTGTGTAGCAATGTTTACATTCAGTGGCACTACTTCACGAGTAAATACATACCATTCGCCCCTCTCTCACTGCCAACGTGTCAGATATGATACCGTTTTCTTTTTTTTTGGTCCAGGAAATCTTCCAAAACAATGAGAGGATAGTTTGTAGCCTTTAATAACTATTGGGTATTCATCAAGGTGCGCATACCATGCGAAGTTACGCCTCATGTTTTGAGGTGTATCAGCCGGGATTCTTAGCCGGCGCACTGTAAGAAAGAACTTGATTTTCTTTCTCCCTAACGCACAGGTTGACATTCTACGGTTGGTCTCTTTCAGAAACGATACTAATAAGATGTATAAGCATCATGCAAGACTTCCACAATATATCTGATTTCGTTCTTGCGAAGTAGGAAAACTTGTGACTTTTTTTTGCGCGGTGTATCGCAATGAAGGCTATATTAATTGACGCGCACATTAAATTCTTTGACAAAGAATAATAGTGCTGTTCACAAGACGTGCCGTGGCTGCAGTTTTGACAAGATTGGGCATACCGAAATAAAAGTTTCAATGTTTGCAAAAAACACATTTTTTAAAATAATTTTGAGAATGATTTTGTTATCACTATGGTAAATCTTTAAGCAGTGGTCAATTTCGCCACATTACTTCGAACAAAGGAGTATGTGTTCTTCCAGCATTGACAATGACTGTTTGCCCTACTCATTTTTTTATCCTGTTAGGAGGGTCGCTCAATAAAGGCATATCGACAGTGTAAACTTTTAACTGAGTACTTTTAATCCTTTATGCTGCACATTTTGTATTGATGACAAATAACACTTGTTTCATCAAGGATAAGAACAATGAACTTCTTTATTTCATGTTAACACACTGTTTTCTGCTCTCAGAATTTGGGAGATTTAGGGTGAAACCACGGAAGCTAGTGCTATAGTTTACTAAACAGCGGTTTGTGACCTTTTCTGCCACGCGCCAATGGATACAGTTGCCCAAATTAAGCACTTCTTACTGACATTGAATTTGGTCAGTTTGTTCTAATATCCTCAGTGTATAAGCCTTGACGTCTTCAAGCTAGAAGATAAGCGGGGAATTTGAATGCTTAACGTCGTAGATGATATTTTATAGGGGTAGTAATCAGCTTCGTGCTTTTATTAAAGTGCAGATCAACTACAACAATTTAATTAAAATCTGGCTGAGAAGCAACGTCAGTAAAAGTGGAACTTTATCATTTTCTCTTCTCTTGCAGCCTTGATATCGCACGCTTCAAAGGATACGGGTGGGATGCCACTGAGCAGGGTAGGAGGTCCTGGTTGTGTTGTTTTATGCTCAGTAAGAGCCTGACAATGTTTTTTTTTCTTGCGAAACCAAATATATAGACACTATTTGTGGGTTCTTGCCGTCACCATCTTGTTCCGTATAAAGTCTGGCCCCAGAACATCGCCCCATGCATCGGGTGTTGTACGCGTAATCGTCAACACGCAAGCGCTGCAAAGTAAACGTGGCTGAAGTAGACATCGAAGGAGCCGGCCATGTCCGTTGCGCGAAGGGCGCATGCGATAGCATCGTTTCGCATTCGAGGGCTGCGGTCGATGAATCCTCAAGCAGAGGGGAAACAACGCCCCGCCCGTATTTGGTTTGGAGGGACGATAGGAAGGGCTGGGTCGCTTGGGCTGTACCTGCGAACAATGATCAAAAGCAGATTGAGAAGTCTAATGCGGCACAACGACATTGGACAGAGGAAGAGTAATACACTAAGACGCTACGAGTATGTGTGTATCGAAAAGGACGTGGTTGCGCGCTCTTTTAACAGACATCAGTAGGTGGCTCTTATCCTTTCAGCTGCTGTGCTATCACGGCTTACTTAGCGTCGAGGTGACGGACAGTTGGAAAACTGCTTCGTTCCCTGGAGCAGCCGCATTGCCTTACGGCAGCGTGTTCTAGAGTTACGCGAGATCAGCTGCTAAAGGAGTTATCTGCTAACCTTACTTCGTATAACTTTTCAATTTGTTGCTATCCCAGTCTGTGCTTCGCCGTTGCGGCAAAGCCGCGAGCTTTTGTACGACTTGCTTGAACTACGAAATTTATAAGTTCAATTAAATAAGAATAACCAAGCTACCATTAAACATACTGAAGAGCTTTTTTTTTATTTTCCGAACTTAAATCCAAGCAGTGTCTGGGGGTCGGCAGTATGCGCCAACATCTAATGCGGCTGGTATCATTTTACTTTCATGTCACACGGAGTTTAGTTAAACGCTCGATTGCCTCTCGAGCTTGTGAAAGATACACGTGTCTGTTGTCTAGAATACGGGGTGACGCGGTAGTCCTTATTATTACAACCAGTGAGAGGCATATTGCCTCATTTTATGTCCGCTGAAATGGCGTAATGTCCGCTGAAAAAGGCGAGCGTGTAATACGTAATTATTCGCCAGAATATATGCATCCCATGCCTGAAATTAAACTCTATCATCCTCATGCAAGGGACAGAACTGACACCACCACACGTAAAAGGAAAACGAGAAGGAGTCTTTAAATTACCCATTAGTTTTCGGCACTCCGTGAGCCTTTGAACATTTTTTACAACACAAAAGTTATTAGTGAAATCTGACAAGGCATTATGCGGAAACTCGCCCATCACATTTGAAATTCTTAAGAATAACACATTTTTGGTGTACAATGTTAATGGTAAAATGTATTATGTCATGTCATAGAACAACAATGCTGAATGAAGGTTGTTGGCAAAACTTCCGACAATTTTCCTGAAAAAAATTACAGTAATTGGAAAATAGGCTACCGGCGCTTTCTAGTTCGTCGCACCTCAAATCAACGAGTCATACTGAGGCACATACTCAGGCAGGGCGTTTTGCGTGGCGTAACTGTGTAATCCCAGCGTCTGTCATGTGTGAGCTGGCGCTACCAGCCAGACGCCCTTCTGTGCTTAACGTAAACCCTTCATAAGCGTTGCCTTCTGTTCGAGCCTATCTGCTTCCGGGTAGAAAAAAATTAAAGAACTCCACTCTACAGCACCCTTGCCGCTGCCTCTTTCTACACCATTCTGCTTTGTATAATACATCTGGCACTGCAATACGCAAGGGCAAACATCAAGTATTCATTTGCAGCTTCATTGGTCATGCTTCTGTGCTATCCCTAGCGAAAATTCTCATATGACACATATGCCTCGTATCCAATAATCTCGTATGAACACATATGAATCATATGTGTTCTCGTATGATCATACGAGATTATTCGATATGTGTCATACGTGTCATGTGAGATTTTTCGATAGGGATACGATCACTGTGCTACTCCACGAAATTACTACTTTGCATAGACCATGTGCAAAAAAAAAAAGAGATTTATACTCACAGATCCTCCTGCTCACATTGCAACTCGGCATATCAAATGAACAACAATTTAAAGTTATTTGAATGGTAAATAAGACAATGTTAATATTTAACAGGTTTGGCTTATGTTGGAGGCGCTTGCACTACGCAAAAGGTGGCTCTTGGGGAAGACAAAGCGGACACGTACAAAGGCGTTCGAATATTCGCCCATGAAATGGGACACCTGTAAGTGTACTTTGTTCAGTTTAAAATTTATTTATTTACTTATTGATACTGTGCCCCTTTGGCGGGCTATTACAGGAATAGATTTAAAACATGTAAAAATAAAAGGGCAGCAGTGAAAAACAATAAAAGGAGCAATCACTGCTGGAAGAGCATATAGCAATATCTATACAAACCTATAAGTGACATATTATATAGAAATATTTATTTATTTATTTATTTATTTATTTATTTATTTATTTATTTATTTATTTATTTATTCAATCATTCATTCAATACTGCCAGCAACATTTTGGTCGCCAAGGCAGGAGTGGTTACAGTGAAGTGAGTGTCACATTTGTTACAAGGTAATGTCATGGTAAAACGACAACATAACAAGAAAATACATCAACACCAACAAAAATAATCAATGATCAATCAATTCTGAGTTACTGGACGTGAAGCAGCAAAGCACGCCAATTGTTTTACAAGAACAATACAATGAGCAAAATTAACAAGTAAATCACTTTGAACTAATAAAGCACATTCAGCGATCACAAGTATGGAACAGCCGACATTAAAGGACCAGAATTAGTGCAGAAAATCAGCGCCTTTTTATTCGGTTCTAAAAGTGTAATATGTTTTGGTTTGACAACCAGATCAGTTAAACATTTTCATTGCTGTGTCACCGTGGGAAAGATGGCTGTACCTTAAGCACGCATTGTTCACCTTGGAGAGTAGTATATACACACTATGTTTGTGCCTTGATGTTTCCTGTGTCTTGATATGGAAGTACGTGTTTTAGCTTTATTTGTACATGAATATCAATTCCTAAGAAAACAAATTTTAGCGCCCATACTCGGTTCGTTTTGTAGTTTGATGCGTTCGAGTGGTACCAAGAGCAACTAAGAACAAATGAACATTGCTTTCTCTAAAAACCTTCTTCCTAACTCGATGAGAAACGCGTGTTGCATTTTCGTCTCAAGTTTATATATTCCAAACCAAATATTATCTAATCTTAGACAGCGTTACGTGGTTCAGCAATTTTACAGGCCAGACAATATTCATTAACACAAAAGTGTTTTATGCCGGGGTCCACCAATACTTCAGTGACGCATTGCCGTCCCAGGATCTAACGTTGTCAAATATTCACTAAGAAACGACGTTCTTACATGTACACTGAAAAACCAGAGTAAATGAACCGTCGCTGGTAGTCGAACCCACCACACTTCGCTCTGCAGCGCGCGGCGCTAAACGACTCAGTCACGGAGTGTACGTTCTTCAGCGTAATAACGGCGAGCTAACTAGATATACCATTTACCGTTCGCGGTATTCAGAGCTCGTTGGCACTTCAGCGTGATCTCGTTATCACTAGCAAGATGGCGGGCAGGGCGCGAAGGGTGCTCTTTAAAGGGCCCCTCACCATTATGGTTCTTGTGGCATTATGCCACAAGAACTTTTCTGATCGGTTAATTAGAAGCTGAGAAGACCAATGTTTTGAGGCGGCGCGAAGCCATGACGCGAGGAGGCGAGCTTCAAACCCTTGCCGCTCGCCCCATGTAGCTTTCGCAAGCCAAATGCCTTCCCTGCCCCCTGCGGCCCGCGAGCGGGAGGATCACATGACACATACGCATGAACACGTCATGCGCACACAATGTCACGAGCGCTTGACTCGCCCGGAGCACAGCCCGAGCCACCGAGACGCGAGCCGTGTTGTGGCATTATTCTCTGCGCTTCGTCTCTGCAAGCTATGCCGAATGCGCGCTCGCCGATCACTTGGCTTTAAACCTATTCCTGAGCATGAAAACTGGGACATGTGTACGGACGCGAGACCAGCGGTTTGCCGCATGAACATTCAGTTAGACGCGGGAGGATAAATGAGCCTAATGAGCGCTGAAATGCGGTAGAAAATTAGTTTCTTTGTTAGGGGTGGCGTCTGCACAATGCGCAAAGCGCGAGAACACGAACACACGCGAAACAGAGGTAGATTAGTCAAGCATCTCGCTTCTATTCTCCGTAAAACTTAAAAAAGCAAGCACGCACACATTCCGTTTGTGTGTTTTATCATTGCTCTCAAGTTTTATTCATGAATTCAAGCAAGAAATAAACAATCTACACGTCGTGTCAAATAATGCCCGCAGTGTCACGTGCTCTTCTTGGCGACGTCAGAGCACAGTCGTCTACGTAGAGGAGCAACGTCACAGCACTGGCATCTACGTAGGGCCATTCCATCATTTATGTCATCCCCTCATTCTCTGGGCGCGCGCCCGCGAGAAGGGCAAGCAACGTTTAGCTTGAAATTTGACCCATTTCCGCGGCGCGTGGCGTTACAATTTTTGGCAGACGTGATCGTCAACGCCCAGTGTATGCATTGCGCTCGTCAGCTCAAAATTGTCAAACCTGGTGAGGGGCCCTTTAAAGGTCGCCGCCGCGCTTGTTGGGATAGGCGCCCGCCTCCTACCTATGCCATATGTACTTTTGTCCTACAGGGCGTGGTCGCGCATGTGCATCAGCTTATGTTGTGATGGAGGTGGTTTGTGTCTTGTAATTTCACCTGTAAAGTTTTATTGAAGTTACAGAGCGCATTCATTGCTTCGCCCGTGCGGAGAAACTGTTGCTTTTAGATGCGAAGCATCTTATGCTCGGGGCTATGTCCGTCCCTCCCGCGTCCCGCGTCCCGCGTCCGGCCACCTTCATGAAGTAGGGAAGCACCCACTATGCGAACCAGAACACTGTAGTACAATATAAGGCCGTCAACCACCACTACAGTCACCAGAGTCATGGCCGAGAGCACAGAGAGGCTGCTTAGCAATGGCTAGGCAGGTGGTGTGTGTCGCCCAGGTTGACTCCATTCTTCGATCTTGCTTGCATGTGTTTGGTGGGGGCTTAGTCCGTCCCTCCTTCCCGCGTCCCACACCACCACAGCGCATGCGCGTCTCCTGCCTCCCTCTCTCTCCTCTAGGAAAACTCTACTCTGCGGAGCGACGCCCGCGTCCTGCGTCCTACACCCCCACAGCGCATGCACGCCCCCTCCCCCTGTATCTCCTGTACTCTACGGAGCGGCCCCCGCGTCCCCTCCCCCTATCTCTCCTCTCCTACGCTCACCCCTTTCTCCACTCTAGGAATCGTCTACTCTACGGACCGGCGCCCGCGTCCCACAGCGCATGCGCTCCCTCTCTGCTACGCTCACCCTCTTTCTCTGCTGTAGGAATCTACTCTACGGAGCGGCACCCGCGTCCGACATCCCCCCCCAACACATGCGCGTCATCTCCCCCCTCTCTCCTACGCTCCCCCTTACTGTAGGAATCGTCTACTCTACGGAGCGGCTCCCGCGTCCCCCTCTCTCTCTCCTCTCCTACGGTTCCCCCCCGTTCACTCCTCTAGGAACCCTCTACCTAGCGGCGCATGACAGGTGGTGCGACAGCTGCATACTCCCTATGGGGGGCACCACGGTAGTTCCGCGGTATGAAAATGACGGAGCGCGCCTCATTCTCTCTCCTGTGCAGCGCCGCGATAAGCGCCCGGGCCGCTGCCGCCAAACGAGAGCGGCGACGTTTCTCCCGTTCAAGCTAACCATCTCCGCGCTGCTTCGCATCCATACATGGTTCCCTTTAGCGGGAGATGGGGAAGCTTTTTTTATGTGCATGTCGATGCCACATTTGCGCGGGGTTCACGATATTCTGTGTCCAGGTATATGTTAACTACTTCAGCTACAACAACAGTTAACCCTTTGTGACGCACTACTTTCAAAATGAAAGTGTTTGCTCAAAATCTGCAGAAAAACAATTACGACCACTTAGGAAAATGTTTCACACCATTTTAGAGAAAGTCGGCAGAATAGGTTCCAAGAAGAATGTAGTAAATGTAATGTACTACTGTCTCTACAACGTGGCACAAAAAGTAGTACTGTATGTACCGCCGTAGTACCGCGGCACTAAAAAAAAGAAAACAAAATGAAGAGCAACTTTATTTATAAATTTAATGGGACTGTTTACTCATCAAATATTTTTAAGCATTCAATGCACTGCGGAACTTTGTACTTTCTGCAAAGATTGCTGCTGTACATTTATGCCGAGCCCACGTGAAGGCGATTTGCGATAGGCATACATTAGCCTACGCGATTTCGCGACTACAGTAATTATTGTGCTCCTAAAGCGGACTGCGATTGACACCGCTTCTGCAAATAAGCCCTCCGCTACATTAAACATGGAAATACTGCCTATTTGCAAATGTACCAGTAAGGCAGCTGCCCAATTGGGGCTAGCATCATTAGTCAAAATAAAGCCGAAAAATGGTTTGTTTAAGAAAATTCAATAATTGGGACAGCTAAATTATGTCCGTGTTGCAAGTGAATCGCTTTGGTCTGTTTAGTAAACGGGTAAAACGGGACACTTTGCAGCGAGCAGTAATCAAGGCACGTGCAAAATCCAATTTCCAATCCGCGCCACAGGTCCTAGCGAAGTAAAAACTTAGAATAGCCTGCTTCAACACCTCGGTAGATTGCACGGCCAGTAAGAGCGGTGCAAATTTTGGCATTTTTTTATTAGGGGGTTTTAAAAACAATGAAGAAGTGGTACACATTTGTACCAGTGTCCTACAAAGGGTCAAATCATGATCATGGATGTTAGCCCACGTAATGGAAGCGCATCACTACAGGCGTCAGCATGGGTGCATCCACTTCAAACGGTGCTGTAGCTGCGAAACACCCACAGACGTTGTACAAGCTCTCATATATCAATGCTCAATAAACGCTGAACTTTATCTCTGAAGACACTTCACTTTCGTCCTGCACTGATTCCTATAACGAAGGGATCACCCATGCTGTTTTTTCTTGTTTTTTTTTGCGTTTCAAGGGGTTTCAGCTGTCAATACGAAGATGTCTTCAAAATGAATTCGGTATAGTACCCGAAGCATTTGAATTCAGTTTTGTGAAAATAACAGACCTCTATAATTCTTTGCTAAAAAGCCTGTATGTGGCAAAAAAGACGCTAAGCGGTTTCTATCATTTTTATGAAACCTTGAGCATAAACACATTATTATTTTTGGCTTTGCACTCCATCTCGCAAAAATGGCATTGCAAGTTGATATTAATGTCTCGCATGTACAGTATTTCTTCAACGCAGTAGGCGGGCTTGTGGTCCCATGATACGAAAGTTAATTTTATAATTCGTTACGAACAATCATCTATACTTTCTAGTTAATAATTGTCAACTGTGAGGAAAAAAGGAATACGATCCGCTAAGTAACATACGCAGCAAAAAAAAATGATATCTATATGCAGACAGCGCCGAAAACAAGATGAAATGTGCAGGAGAGTGAATATTTCTTCACATAACAGGCTGGGTTGTCCGCACGATGGCGAGAAGCACAAGGACTTCACTTCAGAGAGCTGCCCCTGGGATCACGGATTCATTATGTCTTACATTGAGCACAACAGCAGAAGCCTGAAGTTCTCGACCTGCTGCAATAATATGATACGTCAGCACGTCTAGTAAGTGAAGATCTCTAGAGGCACACCAATCTCTGTTCTTTTTTCTACTGCCGTTAAACAAAACATGAACAGCGTTCTCGCCAACTTATTCTAAATTCTTTTCTGGCGTTATATTCTGAAATTGCAATATAATTATGAAGAACACCATATTCAGGGATTCCGCATTATATTTAACCTTTTGAGCCTCTTGAAGAGTGCATCCATGTCTATGTAGAAGACTTGTTTGCCACTCAGCTCCTTCTAAATCCGGCCTTCATAGCTGGTAACCAAACCTGCTTCTTCGAGGTCTGAAGCGTTACACCGTAGCTGGATAACTACCAATGTGGGTTTCTCGGCCATTTTAATGATATATCACCGAGGCTAAAAATCTCACTTCAGTTCAGGAGGTGGACTTCACAAGCAAATGCAGTGAAAGCTTTTAAAGTTACAGTGCCAGCTTTTTCATCGTCTTCTAGCAGCCTCCTGACATATTTTACTTCGGGTTTGATCAGCGTTCAAAACTACGCTACAGTTATTCAGCACTTGGTACTTGAACTAGTTCATCCGTCTTCAACTTCACACAATGACTTCGCGCAGTTAAACACTGAACTTTTATAATAAAAATTTTACGCTTCTTCTACAACATTGTAAATCATGTATCAAATAGTTTGATGATGTACGTTGAATTGTACAGTAACATAAGCATGGTTTAATATATTTAGTTCTGTAGCAGGCAAGTGTTTGCTCATACAAAACACAAGGAGAAAAATAAAGAAGGCGAACTTCACTAGAGACCTTGCTGGAGATCACGTAGGGAGAGACCAGTACTGCAAGCTCACCTTTCCTGAATATCCAGGCACATATGTCTTGCCGGTGAGTTCACATATGCTGCTAAATAGACATGTGTGCATTTCCTTTTCATTATAAAAGCAAAATCATGCCACTGCCTGAAGACATTACGTATAAGTGGTAATTCCAGTAAAACTTGCTCATCAACACAACAAGCTTGAATTTTTAAAATTATTGAATTAATGTAAAACTGGAAGGTCACCTTGGCGACCTTCCAGTTTTTTCTGGAATGTTGCCAAGGCTAAAAGCCGTGAGAACTTTCAATTCAAATTTTTATTTGAATTGAAAATTGAATTGATTAACAGAGAAGCTATTAACGCGATGGGGGTTAGAGAGCTCGTTTAGCAGAAATACCGGTTCCGGCGTCGGCGTCGTTGTTTATTGGCGAAAAATCTGCGTTATCCGCTGATATCGAAAAACATTCAAATAAAATAAAGAAAATGTTCGGTTCGAATGAGCATCGAACCCAGGCAATCTGCATGACAAGCATGGGTTGTACCACAAAGGCACGCGATTGCCCAAAATTTCTTCGCAAAAATACACTTTATGAAATTCATTCAGTGAGAGGAGTCTCCTTATCGCATGTAATATTGCGTGGCAGAAGCGTATACTCGCGCCAGGCGTCAAAACATGCGAATTCCGCAACGAGTGTGAGCTTTGAAGATCCACCCATTAGAAAGCGCTCAGGCATATTTAATCATCATGAGAAGCATAAGCATCAACCAAGTGAGCAGCCACGTATGTTCGCGTGTTGCCTTACGGATGCGTAGTGAGCTCCTGGTTGAAGCTCAAAAGGTAGAAATATAGGGTAGGGGCACTTCGCAACTGTACTTGGAGTAGGCATTCTAGGATAGTCTTAAACGGCCATAGTTACGCGCATAGACGTTCGTTTCTAGTTGCTTGGTTGAGGCATCCGCTGAGGACCGAAGCCTGCCTAGGAATTCATAGGCTATGCGCGCTGGGCCCGATTACGCTTTCGCGTTAATCTCCAGAAAGCGAAGCTCATACGTCCTGCAAGTTTTGATATATGAGCTGCAAGTGAATTATTTTGATGCCTACGTAAACTTTATTTAATTCTGCCTCTTTGCGGACGTTGCTCTTCATTTTCATTCACTATTACTTCTTCATTTCTTCATCTAAACCATATATTACAGAAAACTTAACAGAAGGAAAGGACCAGTGAAAACGCTGAAGTATAAGTCATTGGCGCCTTCTAGTTAAAATAAGATTTCTCGAGCGCAGATTTCAATGTGGAAGCGGTGACATTGATCATGACCGAGGTGGACAGGTGGTTCTTTTTCTGTATGAAGTCATCAAAAAACAAGTTAGTGCAACAAATATGAATTTCAACTATACCACGCTAATTGCCAGAATATGGAAAATAAACTGGTTCATATAGTAGTGCATTTTCAGTGTATAAAGTACAGGAAATACTGTGGAAAAACAATGAACTAGACTTTCTTTGTACGCACATTGGGGGAAAAGTGTAAAAGTGGGTTTCACCCATAATAAGCATGCAAAAGCCGTCCGCCACCATTGCCAGCATCAGCCCTGAGCCCAAAAAAGCGCGCACCTGCAGAAATAGCGTTGGGCGTTCTATACAAGATTGTGTGCACCGACTGCCCCAGCTCAAACACAGGGGAAAACTTAGAACTATTAGGAACGAATTCGCTAGAACATGAACGATCTTCGTCTAAATAAACAGTGAAAGGAGCGCAGTGGCACAGTACTGCCAGAAGTTTGACCACCGCATTAATCTCATTGGTGGGCGGTCTTGGAGAAAGAAAGCAAGCTTTGCCGGCGGCTCCTAGTGGAACCTTGGCACGTACAACAGACAGCGGGAAACATCAACCGTACTATGAGGACACTGCGCTCACTCTACTGTGGAGGCGTACGACAAGTCTCGGCAAACCACGCATGCACGGCAACAAGTAGTATATATGCGCTGTACAGCACGGCCTTTCTCACGCGTGAAGATGATGCCCGTCAGGCTCTGAAATGTCCAGCATTTAGAATTAAACCTTGGATGCAGTTTTTATCTTTGCGTCAAGCTTCTGTAATCCCCACCAGGCAGATATGTCCTGAATTTTTACCTTTGACGAAATGAAAAAAGATATTGGAGAATGTAATTTGCACTGCGACTCTATGCGGTTTCTGTCGTGCTGAGGAGGTTGTTAATAAGAGAAATGTGGCAGGACATTTGCTAGTTGAATCTTAGATAGTGCAAATGCTTCATGTAATGGTAACTGTACAGATATGTGGCCTACGTAACCTAATGTACAATTAGCTTTATTAAAAGAGTCGTTAACAATTATTTCAGACTACAGGCTAGCAGTTAAATGATTAACTACCTATATAAATGATGTTATTTTACTTTGTATGGTAGAGCGAATGTTTGAGGACAGGGGTTTCAACTAAGCAAGTTTCAGAAGATTGTGACTACGTAACAGTTTTGTTCGCAGAAGTTCCTCTGTCACGTGTTGCACTAGTTAAAATGACAAATTAAGATTATTTTGAAGGTTTGTGAGATGACGTAGCGCGAAAATTAGGTATCTACATGCATTTAGTTTGTTAGACCGCTCAAGTACGTCAGTCAGGTTGTTATTATAAATTAAAAGTAAAAGACTCCCAGGATCCTGCGTAGCACCAGCAGTAAATAGAAAGGGGAGTGGAATCAGAATTTATAGCTACCACACATTGCGTTTATTTGATAACTTCGGAGTATAGTAAAAAATTCTGGGAAGAGAACTATAGGCAGAGAAAACAACTTAGTAAAGCAAACCCCGGATGATGTTATCTCCTTGTTGTTGTTTTTTTTTTGTGTGTCCATGTTTGCACGCTGACCCTTTCCGATTAGCAGCAATCGGCTAAAAGCCGTTGTCAAGAGTAACAACCGATTGATTAGCGGAGCAAATTACTTGGATCGCACTATGAAAAGTGTTTAAGCCGCAAGCAGGGTTGCCGTTGGTGGCTACTTTAGGGCAAATTGGCTACTTTTCGGCCCCGTTTGGCGACTGAAATGGCAAGTTGGCTCCATGGCTCGTTTTAACCCTCTATTGCATGGCGTCCCATATTTGGCACATACCGATTAACATTTTTTATAGCGGGCGCAACATGACCAGTGGAGAATGTGACACAGTTAGAGTAATCCTTAGAGTTACGTGCACTAAATATAAAAAAAGCGCTGCCATACCTAGAGCAGTATGAAATCTAGGCATGAAATAGATTTCACGGTGCACGTGCAAACTCGGATCATGAACAACAGTGACTGCTATATTTTTCTTGCAACCATTTTCTCGTTGCAGAAGCAAGAAAACATTATTTTGGCATATCTCGTGGCTTTGAAAATTCATGCTCATTAAGGCTCTTCTCAATTCCGTTTTCCACTACGGTATATAGTCGGAAATCGGTATGTGCCATATTTGGCACAGTATGCATGGGAGTGATGAAATGTGCAATATGATGCCATCTATGTTTTGTGGCACAGTGCAAATATAAACAAAAAGAAATCTTCTGAGATCATGCAGCACAGCTCGTTTTTGCCAGATTTCAGTTGTGGCGGTAGGTTTTGAGATGCTTCACGTAAATATCGAGTGTCAGCAGCAGTACCTGGCAATTTTTTGTTATATTATTGGCGTGGGTGCACGAAAAAATTATGTGAAGTGTAACCAGTGCACGGCGATATTTAGCTTTTACGATTTGTCGACAACTGACGCTCACAACCACAAGTCAGCGGTTGGAAATTCGGGCAGGAAAGTACAGCAAGGCGGCACCACGCGAAGAACCAAACGCGTAAGCGGCCATCTTGCACGTAGATGTCGGCAGTCAGATGCACTAACCAAAATGTTCAATTATGCCTGAACACAGGAAGCAATTGCTTTGCTTTATTCCACAAATCAAGCTAAAAAGACCGCAATCAGTGAGATTTTGTTTTTCAGCCATGGCAGCAAGTTTGCTCGCCCACGTGCATAGTGTGCCATATTTGGCACAAACCTCTATCTTCATTAATACAGTCGCAATAAATCTGAAAATTTTTGTACATGTTGTTCTTCATGTAGTTAATGATAAAAAATGGTCAAATAATTTTTCAATTGATTTTTTCATAATTCATGCAATAGAGGGTTAAACTTCCGATTTGGTGCATTAGGGAGCACTTTTTGTCATTATTTGCGGATAAATTACATTATTTCTAAGCTTTCCTATCATTTACGGCGATGCGCGAGCTCTCTCCACCCAACAGCAGGTTGGTGCCTATCTAGGCACTCTTATGCAACGCTAGGTGCGCGTGCAAATACGCAGTGTCTAAGTTGCGTGCATGTTGGTAAACGCATGGTGCGTGGCCAGCGCGCTGCTCATGCTGCCCGCCATCTAGGCTGATGCTACGCGCAAGTTTCTAATTCTAATCCGCAGCACGCGCGCTCGAGTAAGCTCTACTAATCCAATTCGCTCGGTAGCTTCAAGGAAAGACTGTTTCAATGTTTTATGTTCGTACTGACTCATTGGCTGGAGTGTTATAGTATTACTCTTTATATGGCAAGAACGCTATCTTTTCTTGCAGAAAGTCTATACACGCGCAATGTATTTAGTATATTTGTTAATTCTTTTGCGACCTATTTGTTTCTTGAAGATCAAGCGATATGAAAAACACTCTGCTCATATTTCCGTGGTGTCGCTTTTTTGAAAATCGTATTATTTATTGATTAATAGTTAAGATTCACTCTATATGACCGCTTCTCTTCTATTTGGCTACAAATTTGGCATTAATATTATACGACATGGCTATTTTGGCTACTTTTGGGTTGCGTTCTGGTTCTGGCTCCTTTTCAAGCCCTACCAACGGCAACCCTGGCCGCAAGTGATGCGTTATACTGGCAAAAAATTATATAAACTTGCATGGATTATATCTTATTGCGTCTGCAAGGAATTATAAGTAACAATATATCTCTTTACGAGGAAACTGCGCGAAAAAAACGTGGACAAAGGAAGTTTCCTCGTAATGTATCACCAACTCGCCCAACAGTCCGCTCTTCTAAATGTATCTCTGTAGTTAAAAAACTCGTAGTGTTCCTTATGCAATCTCCTAAGATGGCCCGAACGCGAAAGCCATATTCTTTTTCTTCTCAGTCGACATGTTGAACCTCCCACGCTCATTTCCGAAGGCCCTCAGCACCTAATGTGGTTCTGCACTGCCTCCAGGATCATTGCAGAACTTCTGCACCTCAGCTGCTTTGCACTGCCTCGGTGATTGGTTGACCTTTGACCAACGAACGATGTCATGCGATAGCGTCATCCTACGAAATCACGTTATTTGACGCCATTATGACATCATAGCGTCGTTTTGGCGACATAGAAGCTCTCAGAATCTATGCCATGATTATAATTCCATATGCTGACGTCATCACGTGATGATGGTGGCGCGGATGAGCGCGCATACGGTCAATTTTCGCTTTTTATAAGGTACCTAACGCTTTCGCCTTTAAAATATAAATGAGCGTCACCATATTTCACCAGATGTACCTCCTTGCCCGCCTCCTATGATTAGAAACCTTGCCGCAACCAAGTAGGACAGAAAAGCATGTGGCGTAATCAAAATTGAGAGCGCAGCCTGTAGTCAGCTAGCGCAAAACAGATGCAGTAGGAAATCTACCTGACAGACGTTTCGTCTGCTCATTCCATAGAAAACGTGGTGCTGCAGATTTTTTTTTATTATTCGAATGACTGCCCTTTGGCATAACAAACGTGCATAACACGATAGGCTCATCAAACATAAACGAACAAGTTGAACTCGTGCATAAAGTTCAACAAGGATCGGTGGAATGGTCCTCTTGCCCACCATTGTAAGTCCGGAGGGCGCCCGGGACGGTGACCGGTTGCTCTGAGGTGACGAAGGCGTGCTTGCTCTAGGCCCGGACACGACCAGAACAAGTGTGTCACGTCTACTGCAGTTATGGGAGCGTCACAAAAAGAGCATGTGGTTCCATACGCTGCGCGGTAATGTTGCGGCCAGTGGGCGGTCACTGCCGGTGTAAGAGCAACCCCAACTCGAAGTCTCCGAAGCGCCACCTCCTCTAAGCCAGTAAGCCCACCAGGGAGGTCAGAACCACACGGTGGTATGAGTGCTCGTGTGGTGCCTCGGAGACATTCCTTTTGGCGTAGCAGTTTTCCGCAGTTATCTTCGGGACATTGCAGCAACGGGTAGATTATGGCAGGTGACCGACTGGCAGAATCCGCCTCTAGCTGACCAGACACTGCCGCTCGTGGAACCCATTCGATGCGTATCGTTGTGCCGATGTTTTTTGCCAGCTGATGAATGACATCTGAAAGCGCCGTCGATCGGACCACGCGACGGATGTCGCGAATTGCTTCCTTAGAATCGGTGCGAAGAACAAGCTTGGAGTAGCGCTCCGCTTCAACAAAACGCCTCAACGCGTTAAGGCCGTCCCGTAGAGCGGCGAGTTCAGCAAGGTATGCCGGTGGTTCAGGGTCAGCTGCATACGTGCATGTTTGTCCTGCTTGGGGTAGTTTTGGGCACACCAGTGCGGTGTGAACCATGCCATTGGTGATACTGGCATCGACATATCCAACAATGATACCTGGTGTGTTGACGGTGCGATTAAGACGGGAGACCATCGCTGTCGCCTGGCGAGGAATCGGGCGATGAAGACGGCCAAGTGGCTTGTTATCCGTGAGCTGTACGCGGTGCCACGGAGGAGTAGTGGCCGAAACGATGGGAATGGGTAGTGCACATCCCATGTATCGAGCTAACGCAGCCACGGTGGGAAATGTTGACAATTTTAGTGCACGTGCAGAACGCCGCTGATGTACCAATTCATCAATCGAGTTGTGTCTCTGCTTGTAAATTCGGAACCATCGTCATGCGCGGAAGCCCAGTGATCGCACGCATAGCTTCATGATTAATACTTTCAAGATGGGCCCATTCTGCTTTTGTTAGATGGTGGAATTGGGCTTGGTATACAAGGCGAGGCTGAAGTACAGCCTTGACAAGGTGGTGTGCCATTGTGGTGCGTGCACCGCCCTACTTTTTGGGAATCCGACGTATAAGATGAATTGTCTCTGCCCCGCGCTGCTTTGCGATCTTGACCCATGGGGACGCAGAACCATTATGAGCAATTTCGAGACCCAACACACGAAGAGTTGAGACATCCTGTACAGGTTCGAGATTGAAGAAGAGGCGAATAGGTCTGCTTGAAAGTGCACGGCGCCCGTGCTTGTTTCCTACGGCCATGAATGCTGTTTTTTCTTTCGATAACTCTAATCCGATCTGGCCACACCAAGCATTAGTCGCATCTAAGGCCGTTTGAAGTCCTTGTTCTTGGCGGGCGAGATCTGGGTGGACTGTCCACACAGTAATATCGTCGGCATACATCAGGAAGTAAATATCTGGTACTGCCGCCAGTTGCCATGCCAATGGAAGAAGGGCAATGTTGAAAAGGACTGGCGCAAGGACTGAACCTTGTGGAACACCACGGTGTGACGTGAACAGAACTTCTGCATGCCCAGCCAGGCGAATAGAGAAAGTTCGGTCAGACAGGAAGGCTTCGACGAACGTGCACACGCGTCTTGGAAGGTGAAGCCACGGTAAGATTGCAGCTATTGCTTCATGACTGACATGGTCATAAGCTTTTCGGATGTCCATCGCCAATAAAGTTCGAATACGACGAGAGCGACCTGCATGGAGTACCATAGAAGAAAGGTGTCCCAGCCCATCTTCAGTGCCCAAGTGGGGGCGGAATCCAATTTGCGCAGGATGGTACCAGGAGTACCGCTCAAGCCACCATGTGAGACGGGTCGCAAGCATTCTCTCCATCAGTTTGCACAGAGTTGATGTTAAGGATATAGGCCTCAGGTTAGCGATATTATCCGGAGTTTTTCCTGGCTATGGAATAGCGATCACCTCCGCGTGGCGCCATGTAACTGGGATGAGGCTACCTGTCCATACCTCGTTAATATTGTCCAGGAGATGCACAAGAACGTTTCCTTCTGTGTTTTTATATAGTTCATACGGGATGCCGTCAGGCCCCGGCGCACTATGTGACTTGGTTTGGTCTATGGCTGCGAGAAACTCGGCCATCGTAAAAGGTGCTTGAATGCCGTCAACATCTTCGCACGAAGGTGACATGCCAGCATCGGTAGGGATGGTTCCTTGTGCAGTAAACGGAGGTGCTGGTATGTCAAAGGCGGGAAAAAAGGCTCGGGAGGCTGAAGATGCGAAAGTAGATGGAGCCTGGCCAGCTGCCAGCATAGCCGATGCCGCAGGATCAGGGGGACGGCGACCACGTTCCATCGCTCGGAATGTCCGCCATATCGACGCATTTGACGATGAAGGGCCGAGGGAAGCACACCAATCCAGCCAACGGCCTCGTTCCAAGCGGCGTTCATGACGACGAGCTACCGCTGTGCGGCGTTGAAGCTCTATCCCTGCCGTAGTTGAAGATGGATCTCGCTCCGCCGCAACTTCTGCTTGACGGCGTGCGGCCCACAGATGAAGAAGCTGTAAATCCGGGGTTGGACGAGATTCGTCAACCCAAGACGTGCGTGTAGCCGCGGTCAGTGCCGTGCGAAGATGAACAGATGGATCGGCGCAGGTTCTGTCGGTGATAGCTGCAGATTCCGCACGGTAGCGATCCCAATCAACAACACGACAGAGACGACGAAGACGACCAGTAGTACTTGGATGAAGGCCAAGGTGAATTGGATGATGGTCGCTGCCCCAACAATCCGGTTCACATGCCCAAGACACCGCCATGCTAGCAGGCAACACGTGCATATCATACTCTTGCCATAGAAAAAAAATAATGTTTAGGGACGTGGAACTTAGATGAAACGGCTTCACCGTTATCAATCGTAAGATAAATATCATCGTCTGGCCTTAAATAAATTACATTGAGGCTACGTGCATTTCCCTATATAAAAATAGGCAATTGTCATATTTTGCTTATACCTTCACTGCATTGTTTAATCGAAAATATACTACTACTACTACTACTACTACTACTACTACTACTACTACTACTACTACTACTACTACTACTACTGCTAATAATAATAATAATAATAATAATAATAATAATAATAATAATAATAATAATAATAATGACAGCTTGGGTTTCACATGTCACAACCATGATATGATAGTAAGAGACGCCGCAGCGGAGGGATCCTCAAATTTCGACCAACTGGCGTTGTTGAACCTGCAACTGAATCTTGGTGCAGAGGCGTTTATCATTCAGCCTCCATTGAAGCATGGCAATAATATAAATTTGGTATTGTGAATTGCGTGCTATTTTTTCGTCTGATGAAGCAAACCCTCTAACATTGCACTTGTTCGCCCTTTTTGACAGGATACCCTAGGAAGATGCCATGTGCACTGTTACATGCCCCAAGATATTACATCTCTCGGCTATAAGCAAGCCTTCCTCCCTGACAACTCTCGTTGCAACGAAAGTGATGGTGTACGTTCATTTTTACCGCTTCACATATCGCGTTACGTCAGGCATTGTCAAAGCAAATTAGGTAGTGAGTAAATACTAAAGTCAGCACACATAGATTTTCATAAATACTGTTAAGCCGCATTCTAATGAAACCGACAGACATTTAGGCCAAGCAAAGCATAGAGCACCCTGCTTGGCGTTTTAACCGCAATGTAATGATTTTCACTTAAATTCGAAGAGTTTAGGTGGACGACAAATCACTCTTTCCGTCGGTGGAATCCGAACCCAAGGAATCCGCGTAATTTGAAGGTGTCGGTTCGGATCGCACCAACGAAAAGAGTAATTTGTCGTCCACTTAAACTCTTTCAATTTAAGTGAGAATCATTACATTGCAGTCAGGAAACCCCAAAGAGAGTGCCCTATGTTTTCCTTGGCTCAATTATTTGTCAGGTTCATTAGTTGTGTATAATACAGAAAAACGATTCCCTCACTTTCATACTTTCATCATGACGGCTTCGTTCCGGCAGATTTGATGCCTTAGGTAGAAAACGAGGGTTTATTAGTAAGCCGCCACCTCGTACGGAAATCTCATGCCCGTGACGACCTCTGGCAAAAAAAAAAAAAAGAAAGAGTGTTTTACACTCGCCGCATGGGCTACGCGGTGGCGCTGCCAAACGTTCCCAGGTAAGGGATAAGAAAACGACGGAGCACGTTCTGATTGAATGTGGGGATATAGACCCAGATGTACGTTTGGGCAAGAGCCTACATGAAGCCTTACACTTTAGGGACAGCAAAGGAAAGCTGAGCACGCCCGCGATAGAAATACGAGACGGTTAGAGTATTGGTGGCGGAAAACCAGACAGAAAGGTCAGAAATAAATAGTGGGTAAAATAAGGACACTATGCCGTAAGAGGCAGAGAAGTGGGCTCTAAATTCACGTTTTTTTTTGTTTTTTTTTTTAATAGAGTGAGATAGGTTTAACCGAGGTAGACAAGACATTAGGCCGACTTAAAAAAAGGGGGGGGAGGATAATTTTCATTTTATTATCTCAATTTTTCTGTCGAGCCTGGTGGCACACATGTCACCGACACCTTATGCATCCAGGTATAAGCACACATGAATACCCTAAAAAAAAGTGAACGAGGGAGCACCCTCCGTTGTAGCTCAAATGGTGGAGCATCGGACCCGTAATTCGAAGGTTGTAGCTTCGGATCTTCCCCGTTATAAAGAGTGCTTTTTTTCTACACTTCTTTAATAAGGAATGACCATTACATTACAGTTTAGGAACCACAAACAATGTCCTCATTGCTGTCCTTGGTCTAATTGTCTGTCAATTTTATTGGCTGTCTAAATTACAGAAAAAATGAGCCCCTCGGACAATTCCCCTACTTTCGTACGTTGAGTCACATAGGAAGACACATTCACATGCGTTCAGAGTTCGTCACAAAGGCAATGGTGATTTTTTTCTTCATATTTTCATGTAGTAATAGCTCAAAATAAAACATTTGTGGTTTTTTTTATACCATTAGCTTTTCATTATTGCTAGCGTGTTTTAAACAAATAAAAGGTGTTCTTCGTCAGTGTAACGATTTGCATTACAGCAATGGAATTTCCTGCCATATCTGAGACTCTTCTAATTTTGCTGTGAAATTCCTCATCACATTTATCAAATAATTTGTCCTCTCACATACCCTTTCCATGAGGTGCGGTTGATTAAGACTTGGGGTCCTGTTTGTCTGAAATTTCTTCTTTCTGTTCCTTTTTTTCAGAGTGTCTGCATAAATGGCGACTGCGTTTCCCGAAAACCTAAATATGTGCAGTATCAGCCAACAAAATAAGAAAATCTAACATGGGAGAAAATGGTCGTCTGCTTTTATTGTGAATGTATTGGTATATGAATTCGCACTGGGAAACTAGACTGGCCAGTCGGTGGATTTCAACATGCGTCCTGCAGCACGCTTCGACAATCCTGCTACCAACCATGACATCACAGGCGCATTCTTCTTTTGCCAAATGACCATATTCATAACTCGCAATGGCACTTCTCTGCTCTGCATATTCGCCCAAGCAATGGCGGCACCTTTCGTGCTTCAAGCGGAGACGCGGTCCTAGTTTAACGTTCTGGGCCTTATATCTTATGCCTGCTTATATCAGAAGAGCCGAGTCTACATCTTGCACGCAATAGCGTAAGGAAACCGCGCTTGAACAGGTTTTTTGCAGTAAGTGACTCGCCGCCATTAGTTGGGTAAACTCTATAGCAGAAAAGGTATCTTTACAATTTTGAAAAGGGTCTATTTTCGGTGGTGAATGTGCAATAGAGAACGTTAATGAGGCTGCACTTGTGGAATAGTTTCAAACCCCGAACTTGACAGGATGGAAAATTCGAAATTCCGCAAATTCAGACAAAGGATTCGATGACATTCCACATTAACATGGAAAGGCATCGGATGCAATAACATTTTATTTAATAAACACTTTCAGCCTCCAAGTGTGCTTGCGGTAATTTAAATCTGAATGGAGCATTTATGGCTGGTCACAAGTTCGTGTTTTGCGACTTCATCACTCAGATGATGATGCTTGTTTGACACAGTGTCAGCGCTTCAGTGATCATTCTGCGTCAACAAAGTTCATCGGCCTTGAAGTGTTGGACTAGGGTGTTGCATATTTGTTTAGAAAGACCGAACGTCAAGATCTACGCCTGCATCTTCTTTATTACAAGGATATGGCCCTAAGTCCCTCTCACTAGCAGCGTTCAAGGGTGTTCTTCGTGCCGAGAAATCTAACAACTGCACGGCGGTAAGCACGTTTCGAGTTCCTGAACAGGGCAGATCGGTAGTACAGAGCTGTAACGTGACCAAATTTTTACACGTGAAGCTAAGCGCCAATGTTTTCGCGGCGCCGAAAAAGTGGAAGTATAGGGAACTCACTTCAAAGCCATCAGGGCTACGGCATCGGAGTTCGTAAGGAGGGATGGCTTGACGACGGCTAGAGGTCCAGGCTGTCCGCGATCACGTATTATTACATTCAAATTTCAACATGAATATTGGCACAGCCTTGTTTTAGCAAAGAAAAAAAAAAGATCTCTTCCTTTTTTTCTTTTTTCTTTTTTTTTTTGCGGAATCGCGGTAATGTAGGGCCTTGAGACACGCTAGACTCTGCGTGCGGACTGTGCGTATGTAAAGTCTGCGTGCGGATCAGGATAGTAAGCTATTGCCGCGGTTACTGTAAGGTAAGCCGGTGCTCATAATTCTCTGTATTTACTATCTGATATCGTATGTCATGGCACACTACGTATGACCACGAAAAAGATACACTAGTATCCTTATCGATCCTCACCGATTGTATGCTTCGATAAAATCGGTTAGGATCCTGCCTGACCTGTCTCGCTGCTTGTAGGGTGGCTGATCTTTCACAAGCCGTCTTTCTACGGCTTTTTCTTTCTCACCCTTCTTCATTGTGCCACTGTTCAGTGGAAATAATGCTTAATATACAACTGAACCAATACATTAATTCCTTCATATTCAGGAATACAGAGCAGCGCTAATATCTTCTTTATCAAAGGTGCCCCAAATAAGAAAAGCTTTGAGAGAGAAATATTTCTTTTAATAGTATGTGTCAGCGTAATGCTGAATGCTTCTTGCATGGAAACTGCAAATGATCTGAAGGAGCAGTGCTCAATTTCGTATTCAATAGCGCCAGAGATCAGATCACGTGTGGGAATAACAGGGAGTGGTGAGCTGCTATGTGTGTCACGTGAGGAACACTGTTAGGTATACAAGCTACAATCATGGTTACCATTCGGTGGACTTGAAAAGGAGCCAAAACTCAACTTGAATATTTGCCAATTATTTTATCACTAAATTTGTAGAGAACGAGAACCGAAGCGGTACTTCGAGTAGCACTTTACAAGACAGATAACTGAGAGATAGGTAGTAAACAAATGAATACTAGAATTAGTGCGCCGGAAAATAGTTTATGGAAAATCGGTAGACTTATTGCTGATACAGTGTTATCATGGAACATTCCAGCCAACAAGTCAGTGGAAACATTAAACGTTGAAGGATTTTTTTGCTAAAAGCCATGGATAAATTTAGTTAGTAGAGTTTACATGGCAATATTCCTCGTTTAGATAGTGAAATATGGCTGTAGATAAACAGTCGAACTTCAGACGAGCTAGTAAAGAAGCCAATTTGGTGCTGAGAAACCGTCAACGGCAACATTGGCTGCTCCAGCGCGAACGTTTAAGGAAAAGAAACAAAACTGTCTATTAACGGAGCAGCCCTTTAGGGTCCCGGGCTGTCGTCTCATTTCCTCTCATACCGCCTCTTGGCGCCTTGCTCAAAGAACCAAATATGTCAAAAGAGGGCGCTCAACATCAAGTCAATGCCGAAATATGTCAAAAGAGGGCACTTCGGCTCAATTCAATACGCAAATAAGTGAAAACAGGGCGCTACAGGTCGATTCATTAGAAAAAAAATCACGCCATATCCACGAAGTGAATGATGATGAGTGGGCGAAGCTCGATCGTTTTCATCCATGGCAGCAAGAGAATGTGTGGTCTGGAACGCGCTTATACTTCATGGTCATCAGCGTCATCGTTATCACGTGTAGTGGGCACAATCCACTATACTGGAACGCGCTTATACTTCATCGTTATCACGTGTAGTGGGTACATTCCACTATACTGCGTCATCGTCATCTTTATCACGTGTAGTGGGTACATTCCACTATATTGGAACGCGCTTATACTTCATCGTTATCACGTGTAGTGGGTCCATTACACTATACTGCGCCATCGTCATCTTTATCACACGTAGTGGGTACATTCCAGTATACTGCGTCATCGTCAGCTTTATCACGTGGAGTGGGTACATTACACTATACTGCGCCATCGTCATCTTTATCACACGTAGTGGGTACATTCCAGTATACTGCGTCATCGTCATCTTTATCACGTGTAGTGGGTACATTCCACTACACGTGGCTACCTGCCTACCTACCTACCACTACTACAGAGGAGGGACAGACCCACACCCTCAGGAGCTTCGCCCCTAAAACAGGCCAAAAGAGCGTGCCACTGAATAACAACTGAAGGTGTCCTTTCACGTCCTGGACGCTGAGCATGCTGCACGTTTGGAACGCGAGTGCTTGCTTGCCGGTGAATGCCAGTGTCGCCCAAGGGCTGATGTCTCTGTCCGGGCCAGCAAAGTAATAGCGAAATGCGAGTACCGGGAGTTTGACGCAGATTTATGGAAGAGAGGAGTGGAGTTGAATACGAGGTAATCCTCATTGTCGGAAGACTTACACGCAAGTCGAGCGCGAAGAAAGACAAGTGTACCCGCAGCTTTGACTGGCATAAACAGAAGCCGAGCGTCAACAGAGGCGGCCGATTCCCCAGCTGTGCTGTCCGCAGTTTTCACGGTGCTATTTTATTGCTAAAGCAATTATATGGACACTCTAGGCTAATTATTGCCGTCGTCGTCATGTCCCGGATATGTATATGTATGTGTATATATAGAAATGGCACAAAGAAACATAAATTAGTAGAAAAGAATATCCAAAACATCAAACCGGGGATTCCAATCAGCAGCCCCTCGCTCCGCAGCCCGCTGCGCTAGGCAACACAGCCACGCGCCATGCTTGTGCCAGTGTTATAACAGCGAGCTATTTATACCCACCAATTCAGGGTTGCCGTTGGGTGGACATGAAAAGGCGCCAGAACTCACGCCAAAAGTAGCCAGAGTAGCCATGTAATTTGATATTATCGCCAAATTTCTAGCCAAATAGAGAAGAAGCGGTATTATCAAGTAAGTCTTTACTATTTATGAATAAATAAAACCACTTTGAATAAGTTACACCACAAGTTTAAAAAAGATCCGTGGCATTAACTGAAAATTTTCGTCGCCGACGGCGTCCAAAAGTAGAAAGTTTGGTGCAAAGTAGCCACCAAAGGCAACCCTGTCCACCATTTACCACTCACGGTACGCAGATCTCGGAGGAGCTTGAGCGTGTTTTCTATCACGCAACGCTCCTGCATTTTCTTTCAATTTGAAAACTGCCCTTGAGACGCGCACGAAAAAGTGGCCCCCTTCTGTACCCATTTATGATATAGAAGGAAAAAAAAAGAACACCGGGCACTCTTTATGTCTTATTTATGTCGGACGCCCCCACGTGGCAGGAGACGCAGAGAGGTCATTCCACGTGCCGCATTTTAAAAGATAAAAAAAAAATACCAAACAGCGTCGGCTTCTGCATTGTGGACACTTGAGGCGCGTCGCCCAAACACAAAGACGTAACATCTGTGACAGTTGTTAGTTCACGCTTGCCCTGTGTATACCTATGCGTTGTTTTCGAGCGTTCTTCGTGCTGCAGCGGCGCACTGCAATCATCGAGCGGCTTGTCGTTCTTCGCGTTACATTCTAATTTCTTGCCGTCGCATTCATTAATTCACTATAGTGGCGAAACTGTGACTTTTTAGCAGCGCAGCTGTTCTTGGTAGAGCATTTCATGTCCGGGATCCGTGATAACGCTTTTGGGCATCTTACGGGGGTATGCAACACAGACATTTTGAAAATCCCACAACTCGCCACTGGTCTAATTAATATAAAATGAAGGCTGTGTGGCCCATCACAAAACTGTGATCATTGTAAACGCGTATGTGCCAGGGATATTGAGTAGATTCCCACACACAACCTGCACTACAGAGCAAGAAGGCGACAGTTATTCCAACAAATGTCGTGTGCTTTATCACAGTCACACCAGTGTCACGAGCTACTTTGTGGTTACAAAATGTGGTGGCTACACTACCACGTAAAAGCTTAACAGTGGGTGCTTAATGAAGAGGTTGGACACAAGTCGCAGCATCTTAAGCGAAGGCTTCTTTGTAAACCCGTGTGCAAGAGTGGTATGGTGAACAGTGGCGTAAATCATGGGGGGTCAGGGTGGTCGTTACCCCCCTGTGCTCAGGCTGGGGGGGGGGGGGGGGGGGGACACCCCTTGCAAGTGTCCCCCTTGAGATTTATCTTTCAAACGTCATATTTGAATTTCTTGACAGACAAGGACAACTAAGTTTCCGTAAAACCAACTCGGAAATCTGAAGCACCTTCGATGAACAAAATCGAAGTACTTCTAGCTGGTACGCACGATGGGAAATACCTTTATGCATTAGCACAAAAGTGCTACCTTTTGATTGCATACTTTAACCCGAATGATGCAGCTGCAGATATGCTAGCGCCTGCCCACGAGTTGGTTTTACCAAATAACTTCGCCATGTGATGGCGCTTGGATGCCCAGTGCTATTTTTTGTCATCGGGCCCCGACACTCATGCTCGTTCTATACTACTACTACTACTACTACTACTACTACTATTATTATTATTATTATTATTATTATTATTATTATTATTATTATTATTATTATTATTATTATTATTATTATTAATGTTATTATTACGTGTGAATGCATAATTTAAATTTTGTACAATTAAAAATAAAGCATATCTGTAAAAACAAAATGGCTGCCGTTGGAAGATGTGTGTCCCACCTTGTGGTGTTGATGGATTTACGCCACTGATGGTGAAGATGCAATAAAACTATACCAGTACCTCAAATATCAACAAAAAGTGTTTAATAAAGAGCAGTGATACGACATATCTGAAAGACTTGCAGCACATCAAAATGCGTTAGCCAAACGAAAGGAAGACCACCGGCTTCAATGTTTCATCGGCGTCCGCGCAGCGGAGCTGGGTGAACTTTTTTAAACGAATGTGTGGCAATACAGTGTTCGATATTTTCCCGGTTTGCACGCGAAGTGCTATCCCAGAGAAGTCAACCTGTGTGTTTTCTGGCTCGATACACATGGCAGGTGCATATGTGTCGCCACATATTAAAGCCGCATCACTCAGGTGATATTTCTGTGCATAGCAGTTCAAATGATCGAGAGAACCATGAAAGACCGTGCCGACTCTCATTTAGTATATGGCAACGGGTCTTTACGTTGGGTTGACATTTAACTGTCCATGAGGTCACACAAAGAACGAGCACATATCGGTGAAACATTTCAGCTCTCGTGCACTATATTTTTTTCATGGTCAGTACGCATTAAGATTAAGTTCTCATTTGTACCAAGACTGCAAATCATTAAGTTCTTAATTCAAGTTCGAATTTGCTTTTTGTTGCACATGCAACGCAATGACTGTGCGAAACGTAAGTGTGTCATATGTCAGTTCATACGTGTCAGTTCATGCTATCCAGAATTATTTCCGCCATGAATGAGTAAATAACGTTTTATGACTTACCGTGACAGCTCTTTTTTAGTTTATATAATATCCTGTGAATATGCAGTTTTGTTCCAGCATAGGCATGAAGAACTGAGTCTAATGATTGAGGCATGGCATATCGATAATAGTGGTAGGGCATGTCTGAGCCTCACCTAGTGTCAATTGGCCACCTAAGTTTTGTGACTAGGTGAAAAATATCCTGAAACTCGTGTCTGTAACTAACTCTACGCCACATCTTGAGTTAGCTCAGCCAGTTTGACAGATATATTCAGAACTAGCTTGACTCTCAGAAAGGACATCATCATACTCCCATCAGAGACTAGATCTTACTCTGAGCATTATTCATAGCTTCTGTTTGTCCCATCCTTTTCGTTCATTCAAGCACTCGGTAATTCATATGGCATATTCCTTCAACTATCGCTCCTCTAGGCAGACAGACAGACAAGAAATTTTATTAAGGTCCTGAGGAGCCAGCCAGTGCAGTCCTACAGAGGACCCCTGGCTTGCTGTCAGTTTTTTTTAATATGTTTCTTTAGCGCCGACAACGCCTGGGCGTTGGCTTGTGAAAAGTACATTAGTATATTATACTAAATCTACGACACCTAAATGTACTCCGACCGTAAAGAGGGAGCCATTGCAGTCTGAATGCGGGTGACCAATACAGCTCACGGGCGCACTCCCGTCTCTGCTCTCGCCGACGTTCTTCATAAGTCCGCTGCTCCTCGGCGTTCTATTCGTCGGCGATCTTGATAAGCTTGTTCTCACAATGCGCAGTCGACACATAGTTGTTATGCACGTCCGCGCCAACGCAGTGTCTAGACTCGCTGACGTGGCCAAACAGGTACCAAAGACGTACTACAGCCTCAGTGCAACTTTCTGAAAGTCACGTGAATGTGCAGTGCCTCGGATATCGGCCGCCTTCGACTGACCGACGACGTTTATTGATGGCGTTATACAGTGGCGTCCTCGTTCAGTAGGAGGAGGTCACGTGGGTATCTGATTCCAGGACGGACGCGCACGGACGCCGCAAAGTGAAGCAGGTGTGCCATTTACAGCTTCGCTAAAAAAATCCTTATACAAGGAAAGGTGCTGGAGCCAACGTTTTTAAAAGTGGACTTTTTGTCGAGGAGAACACTGCGAGCCTTAGCAACGTGTCTGTGTATGTTTTGCCTCCTCTCCCCAAAATGTAGTGGCCGACGAGAAGATAAAGCAAGTGCGAAAAGTGAGGGGGAAAGAGAGGGTAGGACTGTGCTATTGAGATGTGTTGACGTGCCAATGGTGGGTCGGTTTTCTATAACAAAGGGGGGAACATCGTTTACAATCGGTTCACTATTGATTGATATCTCAACCACTCGCAGTTCGTCACCGTCAATGATCAGTCCTCCGTCCTACTTCCGGTGTCTTCAGGTGTCCCCCAGGGGTCTGTTCTTGGCCCACTTCTTTTTTTTAATATATATCAATGACATACCCCTTCATGTAACTTTAAAAATTCGAATGTTCGCGGATGACAGCGTGATTTCTCATACCATTAGCAATATTACTGACACAGATACATTGCTGCAAAATCTTTACCATGTGGAGTTTTGGTTTTCACGGTGGCTAATGACCCTTAATCCAAAAACATGGTTGATCCCTCCGTCATAGGAATCGGTATAACACGAAAGTGAAACCTGTCCTTACAGAAGCAGTTGAATGTTTACTGTACATTGACATGAGAGAGCTGCACAGTGTCTGTTGGTGTTTGACAGTTATAGCACCGTTTAACATGGATGCATCCACGTTGACGCTCGGTGGTACATCTGTATCTTGACGACTAAAGTTCATGATCAATGAATAAACAAACCCTTGTGGTCACAGATGCTTGTGGTAGCTGTACGCTGAGAGCGGAATCATAGAAAGCGGTGTGACATCCAGAAGAGCGTCAATGATTAGACGCCGAACTTGGGCTAAGGTTGCTTACTCGCGGCATGTTAGAGTTATTGAACAACGCTGCCCGACCAGAGGGAAACGCAACGCGCGTCGTGTCTTCCCCGTTGGCCGGCTGCGACTTTTCGCGTGGCGAGGTTAAGTTGGGAACGCGCACTTACGGCCACGCGACGCACTCGCGCGTCCCAGCTTTCTTTCTTTTTTTTTTTTTTGGTGTGGACGGATGCTATGAGGGAGGCCGTTGCTAGGGGTAAGGTCGCCACCTGGCAGTGTGTTAATACTTCGACAAAATTGCACTTTTCCTATTCGAAACGCGCCGAATGGGACGGACGCGTAGAAACGACGCTTTGAGAGAACTAACCGTGCATGTCACGGTGATAATGCATTACTTCACTTTAGCATGAGCACTGTGAGAGGACAGTGGCAGATATGCCCGGCATCTGTTGTCGCTGACCAAGAGGTCGTAGGTTCGACCCTCGTTGACGGAACTTTTTTTCTTTGTCTTCTGATCATGCCTATTTTTTCGACGTCATTTCCGTGACAGAAATACGTCACTCAAATCTTGGTGGACCCCGGCATAAAACACTTTCGTGTTAAAAAAAAATGTAAATATATGTCATTTAGCCGTAGTCGTAACACCATTACTCCCTTCATACACAATGGGCACCGTGTATACGTTAGGAGCCGCCACAATCGCGCGCTGCCTACAGCGCCAAAGCGGCCACGGCAGCAGAGTTGGCGGGATACGCGATCAGACGACGCAAGAGGCGGCATGCCACTGCGCTATGCTTTGGTGCTTCGCTTGAAGCGTTTTCGTTACCCTTTTGCTTTCAAAAGACGGTAAATTGTTAGCAGCCGTAAGAGAACCATGGTGTTAGAGCATGTGCTTTTTTCGCCAGACTTCGTGCGCCCTCAGGCGAACGCGGCCACAATAAATTCTTGGCCAAAACGACAACGCAGGTGACGAGCCCGTTGAGCGAAACTGCACGCGTGTAGCGCGGGTCGCTTCGCTCACTAAACGATCAAAGCTTATCACCCTCGGGCTAACGCGGCAGCAAACACGGCGGCAGCTTGAAACAGACGACAGCGGCGATTATACCAGGCCCCGGAAACTCAGCGCTAGTTCCGGTTTCAAGGAATATGCACGCTCATAGCGGTTGCCGGGTATCCTAAGATCTGGTTGATCGAAGTGAGGTTGATTTGGATGTTCGCATTTATTTGCTTTCCTGAGCCTTTACAAATGAAGAAATTTGATTTCACTGTAAACAGCTCTTATTTCGCTCATTTGTCATGTTTTGTTTCTTATTTTGTGAATTTCGAATCAGGCGAACTCGGGAAGTGGTTGACTTGAATTCGTAGCGCTTGCCTCCGGTCCTCCTTGCCACTCGCTCAGCGATATCACAAGTTGAATCGCACTCAGTTATCTTGATCGGTTGGCGTGCCAAGTACGGGAAAGATAAAACAGAAAGTTGTGGCGTGCAGAGAACGGAAGCCGCCGTGAGCTACGTCGAGCAAGTCAACCATGCATTAGACGAACACGGCTAAATCGGGCGTGACATGTTTTTCGCAGCTCTGCGGCGTGTTCACCCGGGGATTTCCAGTTCCGCGAAGGTTTTTCAGGTTTACCAGTGGCAACGGGTGAGCACAAGTATTTGGGCCCATTATTTCAGCAGGTAATAATTTTGCATGAGTACATGAGTATACCCAGTTCTCTGCCAAATTAACCTGACCGTACTGACATAAGCGCAGTGTCGCTAGACTAATGGTCAAGACGACAGCCTACCCGGTGTCGGCAAAATACGTTTAATGAAAGGCTTGAATGGGTGTTGGCTCGGCTACATAGCTTTTCATCTTTTACTTTTGGCATGTAGACCAAATGATGTGAAGCAATTTTACGCTCCTTCCTGTTCATGAAATTCATGTAGCCAGTTTGAAGCTTTGTGGTTCTTCACTTCTAATACTGTCACTGAAATACATGTGATAGACTGAATGCTTCTAGATATCGTTACAGGAAATGTCGCTGGGGCCAACGTGTTCACAAGTGAACTTTTCTTCGTCAGGGCAACGCTGCTCCCCTGACGAAGACAAGTCAACTTGCCGAAACATTGTTTCCAGCAACGTTCTCTCTTGAAGAACTTCTCACCGCTTCGAGGCTCTCTTTTCCTCTGAACTTCTGTCTCATTGGTAGTCAAATTCTGTAAGAGAAACATGTGTGCTGTCATAACAAACATCTAACATGGTAGAAAATGGTCGTCTGCTTTTATTGTGAATGTATTGGTATATGAATTCGCACTGGGAAACTAGACTGGCCAGTCGGTGGATTTCAACATGCGTCCTGCAGCACGCTTCGACAATCCTGCTACCAACCATGACATCACAGGCGCATTCTTCTTTTTGCCAAATGACCATATTCATAACTCGCAATGGCACTTCTCTGCTCTGCATATTCGCCCAAGCAATGGCGGCACCTTTCGTGCTTCAAGCGGAGACGCGGTCCTAGTTTAACGTTCTGGGCCTTATATCTTATGCCTGCTTATATCAGAAGAGCCGAGTCTACATCTTGCACGCAATAGCGTAAGGAAACCGCGCTTGAACAGGTTTTTTGCAGTAAGTGACTCGCCGCCATTAGTTGGGTAAACTCTATAGCAGAAAAGGTATCTTTACAATTTTGAAAAGGGTCTATTTTCGGTGGTGAATGTGCAATAGAGAACGTTAATGAGGCTGCACTTGTGGAATAGTTTCAAACCCCGAACTTGACAGGATGGAAAATTCGAAATTCCGCAAATTCAGACAAAGGATTCGATGACATTCCACATTAACATGGAAAGGCATCGGATGCAATAACATTTTATTTAATAAACACTTTCAGCCTCCAAGTGTGCTTGCGGTAATTTAAATCTGAATGGAGCATTTATGGCTGGTCACAAGTTCGTGTTTTGCGACTTCATCACTCAGATGATGATGCTTGTTTGACACAGTGTCAGCGCTTCAGTGATCATTCTGCGTCAACAAAGTTCATCGGCCTTGAAGTGTTGGACTAGGGTGTTGCATATTTGTTTAGAAAGACCGAACGTCAAGATCTACGCCTGCATCTTCTTTATTACAAGGATATGGCCCTAAGTCCCTCTCACTAGCAGCGTTCAAGGGTGTTCTTCGTGCCGAGAAATCATCACGACTTCATCATCACGACTTCATCACTGCCACGCGCGTTTTGTATTATACTTGTGCTGTATTCGGCTTAAGCCCACAAAGACTGTGAGCAATGCTCAGCGCAAACCGCGCCTCATTTTTTCTAGAAGCTTCGCGTTTATTGTAGATCGTTGTGTTAAGATTGCGCGCAAGACGCGAACACGCGAGCTTATTTCAGAGCTTTCGCGACAACCAGTGATAAGACTGGAATATTCGACGACACGCGTATAAATGCCGACGCGCTTCACCGCTTGTCAGTTGATCGACGGCCGACGCTCTGTTCGCCGCTATCAGTGCATACCGTGTGTATTGCTGTATTCTTACTTTCCGTTTCTCGGCCACAAGTTCGGCCCAAATAAACAGCTTCATCTTGGACACGTCGCCTGCTGCCTTCATCGACGTCACGACCACGTGACATCTGGTGGAGGTGCTGCTCCTTTCATGTACCGAACGCCCCCGTCAAGCCGTGAGCCCAGCCCAAGTCGCCAAGAAGAAACCGACACCATCGAGGAGAGTCGAGCTAGCCGGAGACTACAAGGACTGGCACCACAATACGGACTCCTACCGGACAAGCGAAAAGGCACGGAGACGAACACGACAGGCACGATGACGGCCGCTGCGTCCCCTGCAACGATCGTGATCCAGCCACCGAGAGAGCCACCTACTTTCCATGGATCGCCAAGCGAGGACCCCGAGACCTGGATGGAGACGTACGAACGAGTTGCGGCTTTCAACAACTGGGACTCCGAGGAAAAACTGCGCCGCGCGTACTTCTACCTAGAAGACGCCGCGAGGACGTGGTTCGAGAACCGAGAATCCACGTTACAAACCTGGGATCTCTTTCGGACGACGTTCCTTAAGCACGTTTACCAGCGTGGTCCGCAAGGACCACGCTGGTAAACGCTTCGAGGCTCTCTTTTCCTCTGAACTTCTGTCTCATTGGTAGTCAAATTCTGTAAGAGAAACATGTGTGCTGTCATAACAAATGGGATTCGGTCAAATACGACGTGTCCTGCTCGTGATTGTTGATTATTTTCGCATTGGTTCGGATAATCTGGGTCGACTGTTTGCTGATTATGTCCATATTTCAGTTGTGAATTAAAGCTGCTTTTATAGATTGACACTTTCACACTACGCGTATGCCTGTGTTTTTTTAATACGAAACATGCAATAAAATATTAATTTTATTTGTGTCGATCGAGTTTTGTCTTACTGAGCAAAAATCGGTCCGCTTGGGTTTCGCCGCTTCAGACCACATGAACTAAATTTTCAAAAATGTTAACGAAATTTACGAATGGCCACGTCGCCCAAGCGGCCAGCGGTCCTGAAAGAGGGCACAAACACATCCCGCTTGCATGCGAAGTGGGAAAGGAGAGCTTCCGCGGCAACCCTCCTCCTCTCAGTTTTGCGCCCTTTCCCTCTATTTGGTGACCTCCCAGTGACGTCATGAAAGAAATGTTCTGTTTGTGATTTATTTCTAGTTGGATGCCCGGTTTGTGATTTATTTCTAGTTGGATGGCCGGCAGCCGCCAGTAGTAAAAGCGGCGCTGCCGCTGCGTATCAGCATGCGAGAGCGCGTCACATGGGAGGTATAGGGGAGTTTCCGCCCCCCTGATTATACTGTCACGGCCGCTGCAGGGGTGCTATCGCGGAGCGTTGCCTTATGCCTTATGCTATGCTATTCTTATCGTCCAACACTCGCGGCTGGCTGATCGCGTTGATAGCGCGGACGGACCATTGGTCTGACCAAGGGCCAAGCGCGAAAAGCACGAAAAGCAATGGCATCAGAAAAGGCGTCGTTCCGCGATTGCTCCCCTGTGCGAGCGGCTGAGAACATCCTTCCAGATCTGCGCTTGTTGCCGCTAGAGGCGCCTTCATGAGTCACGTCTGCACGGAGCCTATAGCCAGCAGCCCCATTGAAAGAGTCACACCACTGAAATACTTTAGCGCCTTAATTTCCTCTGATCTTAACTAAGACACACATATCAGCAGCATACTATCATCGGCGAACCAATCACTCGGGTTTTTGAGGCGCCACTTACGTCAAGCCCCTCCCACAGGACGTGAGGCTACTAGCGTACGTCTCACAAATCAGGCATAAAGTTAAATATGCTTCACCAATCTGGGATCCATATCAAAAATACCGCATCAACGCTCTTAAGTCTTATCAAAATCGGGCAGCAAGACACATTCATTCATCCTGCCCATATGGCATACGCGTATCCGCCCTAAAAGAAAAAAAAAATGAGATAGTCACTCTTGCACCGTAGTACAATAGCAAGCCTTGGTGTTTGTCATAAGTTTTTCTCCAGTTCACTTAATCACATGCCGTACATCACCCCATCCACAAGAATATCGTGACGCACTGGTCATCCGCTACAGGTTTTAAAACCACGTCCACACACAACTACCTTCTGTAATGCAAATGAGTTCTGTGGAATCCCTCAAGGTGGCGGAAGGGTTAATAAGGGGAAAATGGACAAGCACCTGTTGTACCAGGAAGCCACAAGGAAATCCGTACGGATTTCTGAGAAAAAAGCTTCTTTAGTTACCGAAAAATTCGTCCTGATCCGGAGCAGAGCGACCGCCCCGGATAGGCGTTGGTCCCGGGTTCGAACCCCATACCAGGATGAATTTTTCGGCAACTAAGAAGCTTTTCTTTTCTGAGAAATCCGGACGGATTTCCTTGTGGCTTCGTGCTACAAACGGGTGGTTGTCTATTTTGCCCCTATTAACAACTACCTTCTCTGTTTAATTTTTCTCTCGAACAGCGTCAGATTGGAATGCCCTTCCGCACCATGTTGTATCTACAAATAACCACCATATGTTCAATGCTGCTCTGTCTTCTGTTTTGCCAAATTAATTCCCATTGATTGTACGAAGTCATCACATAACGCGTGTACTTTTTGTACAGTGTTGTTTCTATGCAACATTTTCAGTAGTTACTACGTTCAATTGCCACATGTTGTTGTTTCTTATATTGTTACCAAATTAATGAACCTTTCTCGCACAAACTCCTTACTTAACGCTTCTTTTCGTTTGCACAGAGTATAAACATTTTTTTTCCCTCTTCTGAAGTTCCATGGGTGTTTATTTTGAATTTCCCATTGCATGATGTACGCGACCCCTTATGTAACACCCCTATAAACGGGGCCTTAAGGAAAGTAAAACTGAACTGAACTGAACGGAACTGCTTAGCACTGTATGCGCCGAAACCACGATAGATTGTATTGTGTCATCGCAATGGCGCACGTCGGAATAAAGTTGACCATCGGCTATTCACCGTTCGCTTGTTTCCGAGTAAGCCGGGGTTGTTCGTTTGGCTTCCGTCGAAGTGAAGCCGCCACGTATGGAAATCGAACATGCGCCCTCTACGAAGGGCCGCAAGAGTTTAGCCACTAAGTTATCATGGGGGCTTCGTAAAATTTGGAGTAAGAACAAAGATTTGCCATACGCATTCACAAGTGTCCGCGTACTTTTACAACTTCGCATTGGTCGAGTTCGCAAGGTTGACTACTGATTTAGTAATAACTAACGGAAGTATACTTGCATTTATAGGCATTGTGGCGGGTGTTAAAGAACGAGCAAGAAGCACCTCCCAAGCATTTACCAGCGCTAGCGTGCATATGACCGAAAAAAGACACGGGAAGCGCTTGTTATTCAATGCGCGAGATGTTTTATTCAAGATGAAGCGTTAATAGGCCTTCACGGCATTTTTTTGCCTCTTCGCAAGAGCTCTAAATGTCCTTTACAACAAAAGTTTTAAAAAAGGGCATTTGTCCCCTACGTGGCTATCCGCGATATGCCCTCCGCTGTCACCTGTCTACGTCCGCAGACCAACTTTGTGCGCATGCATACCTTAATGCTACAGTCACTGAGTCGCGCCTGCACAGCAAATTTGACCGGTCACGTCTAGAAAAAGGTGGAAGTGAACACCACCCAAATGACAGGACATGTATATTTTCTCCTAAAGATATCAATGTTCTGAGAAAGCATTAAAATGACATGCACAGCAGGATGAAAAATGCTGTTTCACATCAGTCCGCTACTTCCAAGCGGATCTAGCAGTTGTGTGCTCAGCGTTTTTTTTTCTTTTTCTTAGGACGAAACAGGATGATTTTTGATCCAAATATTACTTTACCTGCTCTTGCAATTTGAACAACGAGGCTGCGCCAAACGTAAGTATGATTCAGAATATTTTCACTTTCGCGCCGACAATGTTATAGAAGTTATTCCTGACAAATCTCTCCGATTCTACTTTATAACAGCCGACTTCTACTTTATAACAAACAAAGCAACTGACTGATGCTACAAAAATAAGCAATCGTGATTTTGTAAAGAAACGCGCAAAGCGCCAATTGATTGTGGTATCGGTAGATTCGACATATCTGATATCCCCACCCAAGATACAGTCGCGGCCAGAGTTCTAGAGACCACAGGAGCGTGTGGATGGATGAATCAACGGATGCTATGAGCGTCCCCTTTATAACGGGGCGGTGAAATACATGCCATCAGGCTTAAAAAAATCACATTTATTTTTCTTTTCAAGTTGCCCTAATGCATTGTACACTTCTATTAAATTTATCTTACTATAGAAGAGAAAAACAAATTCACAGCGTAGTTCTCGGCTCCTTAAGTCAGAATTTCGTTATTTTTCCCACTATTTCTCTTTAGTTTTCCACCACCAATACTCTAACCATCTTACATATTTCTACCGCGGATTGTTCTGCTTTCCAATGTTGTCCCTAAAACCATAGGCCTCCTGTAGGCTCGTGTCCAAGCATACGTCTGGGTGGATATCTGCACTTTCAATGAGAACATTTTAGGGAGGAGGAGGAGGAGGAATAAACATTTTATTTAAACGGCAAACTGAGCTGTCCGTGGGTGGAGCCCTTATTCCAGGGCCCCACTGGCACGAGCGGCTCGCTTGGCCTGGTCCAAGGTTGTCCGCTGGCTTCCCAGGTCCTGCCGGGTGAGTCGCACCTCCCACGACCTTTCGAATTCGTTTGGTGTGATGAGGGGTGAGTTGCCCTCTGCTGGTCTTTGTAGGCAAGTCCAAGTGATGTGAATGAGTGTTGGTGTGTCGCCGCACCAAGGGCAGCGGTCAGCGTATTGAGATGGCCGTATTTTGCTGAGTGTGTGTATGTTCGGATATGTGTTTGTCTGCAGGCGTCTCCAGTCCCTGGATTGCCAGTGGGTGAGTTTAGGGTGGGGTGGCGCCATTGTCTGCCGGGCCCGTCTTTGGCTCTCGGGGATATCTGGCGAAGCTCCTTATAGCGAGACCTGGTCGGTTGTCGGTCGTCGATCCATCCTCTGTACCCCGTAGTGTTCCCTTATCGTTCAATAGAGGGCGCTGTCCCATAGAGATGCATGCAAACTGCAGTTGGGTGACGATATACTAGATGGCGCTGTACGCATTCTGTGTCGTCATCTCCATTTCTCGCCTCGTTTCCGAGAGGGCGCTGTCCCATAGACATGCGTACAATATAGCGGTTGGGTGAAGGTACGCTTGATGGCGTTGGCGGTGCAGCTGCTCTCCGGTTGGCTGCTGCGCGGGGTTGCGCCGGGCGGCGAGCGCCCGCTATCTCTCATTCCCCGAATCGTCGCCGTACGTGTGCGCTTGCCGGATCGTGCTGCTTGGCGGCCCATGGACGACGAGGAGGGCCGGGTGGGGAAGGCCGCTGCGGCTCGTGCTCGTCGGCAGGATCCCGAGGTGTGAGCTCAAGAGGCCGCCGCGACGCGAGCGCGGCGCCAGATTTCACGGTGTAACCATGATTGAGTCATGAGCTTCGCCCCAAACTCTTCATCATTCACCCCGTGGATATGCTGTGATTGTTTTCATCATTTCCTTATTTACCCCACAGCATGCGCATCCTTCTTTTTTACTTAATCTAGCTTTATAAATACGTGTTCTAAGGTAATCCGATCTCCCTTCAAACAGCAGAGTGATTCCCCTTCAATAATCATAAAATGCCGCCCTGCTTATTTTGTTCTGACCCTTTCAGTAGTGACTCCAGGCTGTTTTTTTTTTCGTCGCTGCCATCCATTAAATCCTGCCCGCCTCTCTGACTTTCCTTTTAACGCTATTTGTTGCGATATCGCTTACACTGCCAGCCGTATATTTACTGGTCAGTCCCTTAGTTCTCTTCTCCACACTGTGTTTCAACGCTCTTCCTACACAAATATCGGAACACCCTCTCTGCCCATCTACTGTCTTTCATATTCCATAGCCTCTCTTCGAACCTCATTTTGCTCTTACCTTCCCTCACCTCAAAACTTGCCCATCCTATATCGCCCTTTACAGCCTCATTTGTCCTCTTCCCGTGAGCTCGCAACGCTAGGCGTCCCACAGTCATTTGATTAACACAAATTCCTGGTTGCACTGCTGACCTCATGCACACCGCTGAGCTCAACATTGGCAAACAGCACCATGGTGTTTTCGGATGGCTGCTTGAGGAGCTTGAGAGTGCGCACTGCGCACGCGTGTCCTTCTTTTCCTGCCAGCCTGCCCCTTCGCTCGCTTCAACTGTACGTGTATGGCCTCCGAGATAGCGCGCCGGCGGGTTTCTCTCCGGCCGTCCCAATCGCCGTGCTTCCCAGCAAAAAAATGTAACGCGCCTCGCGCCCCTCGCGCGCCCGGCTGACGCGAGAGGGCGCGTTGACTGAGGGTTCCGTAGGATTCCGGCGGCAGCGGCAGAAAGCAGAGCGCACGGCATACCAGCGTGCACATTGGTTCGTTGGATTATCGTTATCTTTTTTCTTTCTGATGTTCATTCGTTCGATGTTCGTTTTTACAACGCCCGACGTATCTAACAAACACCGTAAAACTCGCAATGCAAATGGGCGACCATAAATGAATAAAACGCGACTGTAACCTTCTCCGCAGCCGTCGCAGCACCGGCGACGTTCAGTCCAGACCACGGTGGTCTAGACGTATGGCTACCGCCTCCACCCTCCTCCCTGTCTCTTGCTTTCGCGGTGCGAAATGAGGTAGTTGGAAAGGAAACCTAGCGAAGCCTTGCGGCGAGTGCGAAGCATTTTGCGCTGTGCGAGCGCAGCTGTCGTGCCAGACCCGGCGGCGTCGGCGATATCGCGAGGAGAGAGCATGCACTCGGGACTCGGAATCAGCACTCCATGCCAATGGAGTGCTGATCTCGAGTGCCGAGTTTAATTGGTCGGCTCAGTTAGCGTTCCTCTCCAGCGTGCGCTAGACCTTACTTCTATATATATGTAACACACTCATGCTGCGGCGTTGCGCGGTTACCTTGCGTGGATGCGTCGCGTGCGTTCTGCGAAAAGGAGAGGAAATTTTTTACGTCGCCGCTGTGCACTCACCGTGCTACATGCAAATCTGTTTTTTTTTTTTGCTATTTCTATCATGATTATTACTTCTGTGGCATCTGTGAATGCACCGTGGAGCTTCGAAAAGTTCAGTTTCTATATCGCTGGTCTTCCCGCACGTTGATGCGACCGGGACTGCCAGAACTTCTTTTGAATTTTAGTTAGGTTTGGCACAAATTAGTTGATCGTTTTTTTCAAACTGTGTCACTCCATCGATGAACGGAGTTTATTGGATAGCATATTCATAGCGCATGCGAAGTGATCCTGACAAGGTAGTCTCACAGCGTTCGGTTCCTCCGCGTTCTTGCGCTCTACGATACGGGCGAAGTATTACTTACTCGCCGGTGCCGGATTATTAAACTCGGAACCGCCGAGCAGAAGTGCGGCCTTTGAAGGTGTGCCGGCGACATGCGTATTTGTACGCGCCGCTTTGTAGTAACTGGTGCTCTTTCGATCGTGGGATCGTTGGTCATTAGCCGTTTTCGCTAAAGCGATCTCTTGTTTTATCGAGGCGACTTTTCATGTCTCGTTTCCGCAGAGAACACGGAAGCGACAAGAAAAACACCTTTACTTAGGCCCGGCTACGACTGATCCGTCTTCAGCGGCAATGCGAGCTCGAGCCCCGAGCGTCATCGGGCCCAGTTCAATAATTGTTCTCTTTTTTGTTCTCGTTCGCCAGCGACCCCATACTATACAGCCCACAAACTTCGAAGTATAGTGCGTTTCCAGCATATGCGGATCTCTTGCAGATGCATCGCACTTCTAAGTGCTCTAATATAGGAGGCGCATATCTACAGCAAAAAAAAAAAATGCCCCCACCTCCCCGAAGGGAATCGTGAGGAAATGCGAATGCATTTCGCGCGCGCTTCACTCCATTTATATATGGTGGTTGTGGTTCGAAGAAGGAAAAGGCGCCTAATTTCTGCAGCCCGGTCGGGAGCACGGCGCAGCGGCCGTTTTCTTTTTTTCTTTTTTTTTATCGCGGGACCTCCGCCGAGCTCCCGCGATGCGAGCGCCCTCACGCACCAGAGCGTGCTCCTCCTCTCCACTTCTGCCATCGCCTTAAGAGGCGCCCAGCCAGCGAACGGTCGAGAGTGAGGCGCGAGCGGACGGGGAGAGTGGGGCGCAGGGAGGAGAGAGAGCGAACGGCGAGAGAAGGAGCGGCGAAGCACTGCCGACGAGGGTAGCGATGTGGGCTTGTTGGTGCATAATAACAGATAACACCTGCCGGCGCGCGGACACCTCCTCAACCTATCCTCCTCCTCCTCCTTCGCGGACAACGCGGGACAACGCCGCCTGACATTGCCCGACTAAGAAATGCATTCGCATTTAAAAAAAAAAAAAGCGGATAAGAGTCTAAATAGGCCCTAGCATGCAATTTGCCTCTCGTACACGTTGACCTGACATTTCCAAATCAGTAGGAGGTTATATAAAAGCGCAAAAGCATTTTCACTCACCTCATGCAAGCCGCGCCAACAGCATGGCAGCCTTTCCGACCCTCAGCGGCGATCGCCGCAGTGCGGAGGAGGAGCAGGATACGCCCACCTCAGAAGTTACAATCTCTCCGTGCGATTGCGCCGGCCAGAGAGAAACCGGCCGGCGCGTTATCTCGGAGGCCATGGTACGTGCAACAGAACGCCAGAGAAAGCGCAAGGTGTTACTTCTGCAGTCGCCGCGGAGGCACCGAGCAATGATGTAACGAAAATGCGTAACTCGTTCACTGGCGGTGCTCGGTGCGCGCACCACTCGACGCCTTGTTCCCAGTCACTCCGTAGTCCTGAAAACACGCTTCGAGCCATTTTTTCTCAAACCGGCATATGTTATGAGGCTATCCAGCAGCTTTGATTCGCGGAACTCATGCATGCTGCAATTTCTTTGGTGTCGGGGCAAGTATCCTGCGACCATTCACATATGCTATGAAAGAAGAAACTTGGTATCAACCGGTCCACCGCACAAAGCTACATGGATTTCAGAAAGAAAATATTGCAAGCTGACGAAAAATTTGTCTTCGATTCCGGACCAGGATGGAATTTCGTCAAATATAAAACCTTCAGGCAGATAGCTCAGTGCTTCGGCGTCAACTACGGAAGTGGTGCCGTGTGCTTTCTCTGGCGTTCCGGTGCGCGGTCGCTTGAACCGAGTGAACGAGCATGCGGGTAAAAAATTCAGAACTGCTGTTTGCAGTAGGCCTTGGGGAAAGAGTTAGCCGCGACAAGTGTATACAAAAATTACACCATCTACCGCTAAAGGAAACCATGTGTAGATGTGAAGCAGCGGGCGCTAACGCTTACACTGGCGGCGGCGCTGACGATGGCGCTCATCGCAGCGTTGCGCAGGAGAGAAAACTGGGGAGGCGCAAAGCAGACAGTGATGGAGCAGTGTTTCCTACTGGAACATGCCAATCGCTGCTAATGGGCAATGAGAGACAGAAGACTCCGACTGGACACTGAGACCCGCACTCCGCTTTTAGTTAACGCGCACGCTGCGAATTTTTATTGTTCAACAACGCACAGGAGAAATCACCCACCGGCACCACCTTGGAGGTCAAGATCCATTGCCATATATACGGGGTGGCCAGTGAACGGTTGTGCAGCGCGAGCAGTCGGTTTTTTCAACGAAGAAACTCGCTAGCAGACGCTTCGTGCGTCGGCGTCGCGAGGCGAGAGAGGGGGAGCGTAGGAGAGGAGAGAGAGGGGGGTGACACGCATGCGCAGTGGGGAGTGTAGACGCCGCGGGCAGGGATGCCTAGAGGAGAGAGGGGGGGGAGTGTAAGAGGGGAGAGAGGAGGGGGAGGGGGAGGCGCATGCGCAATGAGGGTGTGGTTGCCGCGGGGAGGGATGCCTAGAGGAGAGAGAGGGGGAGAGGAGGATTTTTATTTTTATTTTTTTAAAGAGTTTGCGCATGCGCAGTAAGGGTGGGCACGCGGCACACCACCACCATCGGATTAAGCTTCGCCATAAGATGCTTCACATCTAAAAGAACCGCCCAAACACTCTGTACAGATGGTTAACCAGGGAAGCCGAAGCGTACGGCCACAGGCGGTTGCGGACTTCGCAGCCGAAGCCAAAGTGCCGCTTGAGAAACTCCTGCCGAAAGCGAGCGTTGGTCCCGGCGAACGCGATCCCGCCATTACCACGTTGATGCTGCTCTGCCCGCAACGGCCTTCCCTCGGCTCGCCGTTGTCGCTTGCATTCGCCTCGGAAGGCTGCCGTATCCTCGATGCGCTGTTGCTGCAGCTGCTGCTTGCGCTTCGCCACCCCGGCCCGTTCTTGTGCCCGGACAGCTGCGTCTGGCCGGTAAACATGAATTCTCTGACGGATCAGCTGTCCGCGTGTTCTTGGAAAGTTGTCTGCTGTTCAGGCGTTGGTACAATCAGTGCCGTCCCCATGTGGAAGTTGTCAGTTGAAACTGCTGAGCGCGGGCTTTTAGGCGCAGCTGCGAAGGGATGAACGACGTCACTGACGGCGCAGACAATGGCACGCGTTCGTGGGTACGACGCAAAGAATGACGTCACTAACGGCGCTGCCAATGGCGCGTGCGCTTCGGTGCGACGTAGAAGACGCCGTAACTGATGGCGCAGCCAATGGAGACTATTATGGAAACTTGTGTCGAACGGTTTTTCGTTTCGTCTAGCGGTGTACAGCTTTCGCTGTAAAACAACACGCGTGCGGAATGCGCGCCCTCGAGCTGCTTAAACAGCTGTCAGAAGGCGCCGCGGTGCTGTTTGCCACGCACTCCCGTGATCTATAGAATTTTGACTGGGACTGTACTTGTATTAAATTTCAGTGTTTGTCACCCATGGCATAACGAGAGAAATCGGTTCAGAGTATACGTGCGAGAGATCATGTGACGGCAGTGGAGTTCGAACGCCGTCCTCCCCCCTCCTCATTTTCATTTGGCAAAAACCAAAAGCTGGGCGTCCAGATTTAAATGTCGCAGTAACCAGGCCGGTTCGAAAAAATTACACCATCTCCCGCTAAAGGGAACCATGTGTAGATGTGAAGCAGCGGGCGCTAACGCTTACACTGGCGGCGGTATTGACGCTGGCGCTCGTCGTAGCGTTGCGCAGGAGAGAAAACTGGGAAGGCGCAAAGCACGCAGTGATGGAGCGGTGTTTCCTACTGGAACATGCCAATCGCTGCTAATGGGCAATGAGAGACGGAAGACTCCGATTGGACACAGAGACCTGCAGTCCGCTTTTAGTTAACGCGCACGCTGCGAATTTTTTTATTCTTCAACAACACACAGGAGAAATCTCCCACCGGCACCACCTTACAGGTCAAGATCCATTGCCATATATACGGGGTGGCAAGTGAACGGTTGTGCAGCGCGAGCAGTCGGTTTTTTCAACCAAGAAACTCGCTAGCAGACGCTGCCTGCGTCGGCGTCGCGAGGCGAGAGAGGGGGGGGAGCGTAGGAGAGGAGAGAGAGGGGGGGGGGACGCGCATGCGCAGTGGGGAGTGTGGACGCCGCGGGCAGGGATGCCTAGAGGAGAGAGGGGGGAAGCGTTGGAGAGGAGAGAGAGGGGGGGGAGCGTAGGAGAGGAGAGAGAGGGGGGGGACGAGCATGCGCAGTGGGAGTGTGGACGCCGCGGGGAGGGATGCCTAGAGGAGAGAGGGGGGGAGCGTAGGAGGAGAGAGAGGAGGGGGAGGCGCATGCACAGTGAGGGTGTGGTTGCCGCGGGGAGGGATGAGGAGAAAGAGGGGGGAGAGGAGGTTTTTTCTTTTGAAAGGGTCGCGCATGCGCAGTAAGTGAGGCCCCGCGGCACACCACCACAACCACCACTACCGGATTAAGCTTCGCCATAAGATGCTTCACATCTAAAACAAGAGCGCGTTCTATGCTCGCGACTGGGCATGGTCGTGTGTAGTGATCTTAGATGACCACAGAAGTGGCGGCAATGACGGCACATTCCGGTCGTGGCTTCGCATACGCTGAAACCAGAATCACCATTATTCAATAAGAATTTCTATATTCTGCCTAAAATAACTGTAGCGTTGAATCGCACATATTATTTTCTACCGTTTATTGCTTATTGTTGACTTCCATAGAACAGCAATTAAAGTAACCTGCCACTGCATTGATTCCTTGTGCAATACTCGCATTGAGGTAACATTGCGGAAGGCTCCTAGACCAGAAGTATAACAACCGGAGGTTATTTCATTACGGATATTGATAGTGTGGGGTACAGTTCATGAAGGCAGGAGAGGATCCACCGAGACAACAGATCGCGGCAGTTGATTGCTTCCGAGACGAAACTAATATGCGTTCTCCGGCTCGTTTTCTCCGACGGCGGGGTCACTGGCCCTATGGCTCATTACGTCAGAATAAAAAACCGCCAGGCCTGCGCGAAACGCGCAGCACAGTCACAGCGAAAGCTGGGAGAGCGGTCTTTCTGAACCTTTTTTTAAACACTCTTGGGGCAACTACTACAAGCCTACTTGCATGGTACCCACTACGCCATAAATCATCATAACTTTTGTGTAGTGGGGAAGCGTCTACTATGCCATTATTCGTCATTCTGCGGAAAAGCGCGGTACCCGCTACACTCTTGTGACGCATGATGTGCACTTTGTTGATGCTGTGGCTGACGACGATGAAGAATTATGCCCCAGGCTTTTGTAATGGGTTGGAGCACTGAACAACCCATTCGTTACGCAATTCGCATTGCGTGACGCCTGGTTCTTACTTTACTGCTGCGAAGCGCTTTACAACACACATTAACGCGATTCCTTACCCGACATGAAGCTTGCATAGGGTCAGTTTGCACCGCAGTTTCAAGCAGCGGGGTAGCTCAGTGGTAGAGTGCTGGTCTGATACGCAGAGGACGCGGGTTCGATTCCCGTTCTGTAATAGGTGTTTTTTTATTTAGTTTTTTTTTTCTTATTTCGTGCGATATTGGTTACGGACGGCGGCGGCGGCGGCGGACAACTACGGCGCAGAAACGACCCTTGTTGTGATCTCATAACAGCTTTCGCTGTAATAATGCTCGCTCCCATGGGTGGAAGCTTGTGTTCATCCACGCAGTACGTTGAAATGCCGACGTCTTCTCAAGTTGTACCCGGCACTAGCATAACATGATTAAGAGAATATCTGTAATCAAGACCATTGTGATGTCATTGGCCTAATTTGATGTTGTGAAAGGCAGTACACTACTTCTAATCTATCCCAATGCTTGTTTTCAGTTACTGGAAAGCAGCGCGTTGTCTTTCCTGAGTTGCTGGAAAGCCGGAGCGCTGATGGCGGCAAGGTGCTGAGAATTACCGAGGATCTTACACTAAACCTCGAAAAGAGCTCCATTTTGAGCAAGAGTTTTCTACTTCGTACTTATGAGGATAGGATTATGAAGCACACTTACGTAAGTTGAGCACGTTTTTTCTTACAGGCATGGCACTGTCAGAGTTTTAAACACTTATTCATGCGGCATTAAACATTTGCGACAAAAAACGACATAATCGCAATGCGAAGAATTAGAAAGCATAACGCGCATGCTCCTCTTTATGAAATTCGCTGCATCAACCCTGCTTCACAAAGGACTAAGCCACGACGAGAAAACCCTGATCTTTTGAGTAAGAACGGGAACGGCCTGCACTCGTGCATAGCTCTTCAAAGAAAGGGGTGCCGCTTGTGTACTTTGCATCAAGTGCACTGAATGAGGTGGCATGGAATTCTACATCGTATTATTGGAAACATTTTGGCGCGCACAGAACAGACGAAAACGAAAGGCGAGAAGACAGACAGGCGCGACCATCTGTCTTCTCGCGTTTCCTTTTCGTCTATTGTGTGCGCGTGCCAAAATGTTTCCAGTAATGTCGTCAAACCAACTCGCCCAGCTCTCCATACTTTTACTCTACATCGTATCTTGCAAGCGCTTTTGCCCCGAAAGCAGAGAACTGAAGGACAACATTTAAGGTAGAGTTTCCCCACGACTGCACGAGACAGAGTGCGTTTTGCCAAGGTGCGTAGATAGTTTGCAAGAAAGTGTCTGGCACTGTTTTGAATTTTCGGCGAGAGAATGGCTTCAGCGAAATACACTGAAAGCTCGGTGACACGATGAGGGTTCCAATGCGGGCTTGTTGGTGAATCTTTTGAACAGCTTTGTTTTACCGCGCTACATAAAAGATGTTCGGTGATACGAGCATGGCTTCTACGAACTTCGGCATGATACGAATTTTTCCATGGTCCCCTCCAAGGCCCATTAGCCGGCAATGTATTGCAGTACAGGTTGTTGCGAACCGATTTTTACGCCGCGACGTTTGATACAAACGCACGCTAGAGCACAGGAACGAACAGGTGCTGCCCGTGCTGTCGCAGAAGACGCGGCAATCACGCGCAGACATGCGCGTTGGGCGACCATCAGCGGTGCGTCGTTGCCTCCGAGATTGTGGGCGTTAATCTTGGAGGCCTTAGTGCGCATTAGCGTTTAGATAACAGATGGCGTCGCGTTTTTTTTTCTCTCTTTTCCAATGCGTAGACACGTGCTGCTATGTTCGAGGCAGCAGCGTCGCTATACTGTGTTGACACGCGCCTGCCACGTCGATGCAAGCCATGTCCTGGCATTCAGACGTCCTATGCAACAGCACTGACACTTGGGCTGTGGCTTCATTATAAGTCCTATGAAAGGTGGACAGGACCCAAAGGATCGAAGCGGAACGGTATTGGCGAATGAGCTAGGCCTAGTTACGTACGCGCACGCCTGCCAACTCTGCAACTGGCAGGGGAGTCTCCCGAATTTGAGCAGGGTTGCCGTTGGGTGTATATGAAAAGGCCCCAGAACTAACGCCCCAGGTAGCCAAAGTATCCATGTCATTTGATATTATCGCCGAACTTCTAGCCATATAGAGCAGAAGAGGTATTATCAACAGTCTTTACTATTGATGAATAAATAAAACCATTTTCAATAAGTAAAACCACATCTTTATAAAAGAGCCATGGCGCCAACTGCAAATTTTCGTCGCCAACGGGGTCCAAAAGGAGCCAATTTGGCACAATGTAGGCACCAACGGCAACCCTGATTTTGAGCAAACCTCGCGATTGAGCGGGAAGGGCCGCAAATATCTCCCGAAGTGTACCCGCAACACCACCGCGAAAAGAAAATAAAAGGAACAAAGGACAGCGCTTGGAATATTTTCTGGCATTCATCTATCACGTGGAAAGCGCTTCTTAAGTCACTTTTGCTGCAGGGCTTCTGTGCCATGAGGAAAAGTGTAGTACGATTCGGTAAATGCTAGTAGCGGTCATGGGTCACAACACATCTGGTTTCTTTTTAAGAGCAAGAATATGTCTTCCCTAACTATTCGCGCCTCTCAATCATGCTTGATACTTTTTGTTTCGTAAAATTTCAATAGAAATTACTCCAAACTATTAATTCTGAGAGTTTTCTGACAAAAAAAAAACAACCACGGCTGTAATCTCACTAATTAAAAAAATGACGTCCAAAATGACTGTCATGTTTCAGAACGACACTTAAGAATAAAATGCACTAACATAGGCTGGTTGTACTTCATTTTACATAAGTGTTTGGTACAATTCTAAATCAGGTGCGTGGTAACACTGAGTGCCTGCTACATGGATGCACAAATTATTAAGGCTTGGAGCATATTTAGGACAGAAAAATGAGTGGCCACGCCTTTTCTTGTTTGATGCTATAGGGAGGCCTGGTGACTACTTACACTCAATCTTCCGGAGTCACGTTCGAGAGTGACTGCCCGGATAACCTACTGATGATTATCATGTGACCTATACAGACGCATTTTAGTTCATTTTAACGACAGATTACTCTCGGCGCCTCAAGACATATAGTGGACTGCAAATATCTTAAAACTATACTTTTAGCTTGTATATAAGTCACACCGACCTTATTTCCTGAACAAGGTAAGAAAACCAAGGACGTACGCTACTCACAAAGAGTCGGGCCCACTTGCTAGATAACAGCCATTTGAAGTAAACTTTACGTGCAATGCAAGAGCATGACGTCCTAGAGCCCGGTATTTAAATGACGCGGCATTTTCTCCTGCAGCATAAAACCTGTGGTGTAAAGGTAGGACGGCGAACCTGATTTGCACATACAAATTATAGTGTTTAGGAATAGTGATGCGTGCAGTAAACTAGACTTTGAATACATTTAAATGCACTCTACGTAATTACATCCTGAGACTAGGCGACGCTCCACGAACCTTATCTTCTCACGCTACAGAATATGGACCACAGGACAGAGTGGTGTTTCAGCTAATTATACTTTCAACGACGGAACCTTGCGACCATCTGGCGAGCAGTGTAACTATATTTTACCAATACGAATAATTCTGACTGCAAAATATAAATGTCTTAAAGTTCTGCCCACATTGTCGGAGCATGTCACATGATTAGAATACAAAGCGAGGTTTGTGATTTGATCGCAACTATGCTTTGCAATGGCAATTTCCTTCAGTACTATTTAAACTAAGAAATACATATTGTGACCAGGCTGCGTGCGCTAACTCTTCTTGCGCTCGTACACGCTTCACACTTGCAATGCCAAAACAACAGGAACACTCACGGAGAAAATTTGTCTCGTCAACCCGTATTCTTTGGGCACTCGTCGTCATAACTACGAAAATTTGTACCTTATTATCACCGCTATTTATAGAACTGTGCTTTAATTAATACACGTTATACCATACACAGATTACTACTACTTATTCCAAATTTAGCCTGCGCCATCTTAAACTTGTTCGTGAGGTGATGACGACGGGCCTGTGCATCATCTGTTGCCCGATGGCCCCAAGCACATCACAAAGAGACGATGACTCGAACAGAGAATAGGAATAATTGTAGGGCTTTAACGTCACAAAAACACTATATGATTATGAGAGACGCCCTAGTGGATGGTTCCTGAAATTGCGACCATCTGGGGTTCTTTAGCGTGCACCTCAATCTAAGTACACGGGCCTCAAGCATTTTCGCCTCCATCAAAAATGCGCTCGCCGCGGCCGGGATTCGCTTTCGCGACCTTCGGGAAGCAGTCGAGCACCCTAACTGCTAGACCACTGCTGCGGATGACTCGAACAGAAACTCCACTGGTTGGGCTCAGAGAAAACATTTTTCTTTAGCGAGAACACTTGGCCCATGACCATCAACGATACATTACAAAGCAATGAGAGTGCTTGAACAATTTTTTTTTGCGGGCACTAACATAAGAATGACTGTCGAGTGAACTGAATCCAAAGTGTGCACCGCGCTTGTGTGCAGGATGTGTTAAAATGTAAACTTTGTAACTTAAGAAACGCCGGATGGTGTATGTATAATTATTTTGCATTTGCAATTTTTTTTTATTATTTAACAGCCAAGTGCTATGGGCTAACCATCGCCAAGAAATGGTGGCGAGAACTCCTTCATTCATTTTTTATCAATAAAAAAGGAGGTGGTGAACAAAAGAAAGATGAGCTCATCGCATATTTTTCATAATTTTATTTGTTCCTTTGCAGCATGATGGTGAAATACTAGAAGAAGATCTTTACCACGACCCTAAACATTTGGCTTCTGTTATGGTGTCTGAGTATAACGGAATTCAAGTGGTACGGCAATGTTCTGTTATAAAGGGTTCAGCCTTGTGCCTCTCCTGTAATCATTTTAGTTATCAGATTTCGGAGCCTGATATTCCTTCTTATGGATACACTTTCATGCAGTGCTTCGACCTGGTTGAAGAAATGTATTGAAGAGCGTGCTTTGTGCCAATATCTGAGTGCAGGAGCTCCTCGCTGTGAATTATTCGCAAAGTAGAAAGTCTAAATATCATTGTGTTAGTTTTGCTACAAATCGCCGATGTACCACACTTATTTCCCCAGCACCTAAAAAAAATTCATCCGCCACCAATGTTTTGTGATGGACTTTAGCCCGATTCCTTTAAGTGCAATGCTGCTTGAATACGAGCACGTAGTATGCTAAGAGCAGTTTTCGCAGACTACTATTACTTACGTGCGCATTTTCTAACTATTGGCCTGCATGCCTCTAAATGTTCTGAAAGTGGAAATACATGCAATGCTAGTATTTCGGACAAAGTAAATATGGCATCCAAAGTTATCCGAAATTCAAACTAAGCACGTACACAAAGAGGTAAAACAAATATTAAGCCAGTACCGAAAGAGAGATCGTGAAAGAAAAAAAAAAGAGGTAGAAAGAGAAATCCATGGCAAAAAAAAAAAGTTGCTTGAAGAGGTGGGATTCGACCCCGCGTTGCCGGGACCGGAAGACGACAATCGTCACCACTGGGCTACCCGGACACGCTAGCTACCTAGGTTCCTAGGGAGTTATCTAGGTACGCTAGCTAGATATACAAGTTCCACCTTGTATATTAGGTATACTAAGGAAGCGGGAAAGATATGGGAAATTGAGGATGAGGGAAAACAGTAGGGGAGAGAGCAAAGCACAACATAGAAAGAAAGAGAAAGTAATAGAGAAAGGTAAGAAAAACGGCAAGACAGAGAGATAGAGAAATGTGTAGACAGAAAGAGAAGGAAAGTGGAAGGGAGAAATGGAGAGAGAGATAGAGACGAAGAAACGGAAGTGAGTGAAAGGAAGATAGAACGAGCAAGAAATACTTACAGAGACAAGGAAACACAAAGAAGAAATAGGGAGAAGATAGCAAAAGAAAGGAAGATATGAAGAAAGAAAATGAAACAAAGAACTCCGCCCAGTACCGCAGTTCTTTGAGGCTTGGCACCACTAAGTATTATAACGTGAGGGATCGGGCTAGTTAGTATTCCATACTTAAAACTACTCAGCGCTTGTCCTCGTCTTTCCTCTGTTGACGTGTCTTCGTCTGCGCTGAGCACTTTGAAGTTGGCGCCACTTGTGCGAATCTAGCTTAATTTTTTTTTTTGCTGCTTGTCAAGGAATGCTTGATGTTTCCACATTCGACCATGGCGAAAACCGCAGGAAAAGAGATCCTCGTATCGCCTGGAAAGGCTTAACGTTGCCGATTCTGAACCATGGTCCTGAAAGAGCCTCATCATCAATGCAGCTTTTGCGCCCATTTCTGAGTATAGTCTCTTCCAGGTGCCTTCTTTGTGATTGCAGATAATATGATTGCAAATCGGCCCCGATAATTTCATTACCATCTACATGGTCGATGATTACGTCTGAAATTACCGTAGGTCTGAGTCTATATGTATATGTACAGGCGTGAGCAAAAGTGTGCAGACCACGGGATCGCGTGGCCGAATGCATCGACGCGCCATCTAGCGACGTGACGCCTGCTGCGGCGCATGCGCGTCCCGTCGGATCAGTTGGCCTCTCATGCCGATCTGTCTGACGCGGCTACGGCGCTCTTAGCGAAAACGACGACTGGGTGTCTCTTTCTTTGCACCACAGAATCTGGGCCGTTCCTTTACATAGCGGCTGCGACGGGGTCCGGTTCAAGCGCCGGGCTCGCTTCGTTTTCTAGACCAGTTAATTAGCCGAACTAAGTATAGCTAGCATCGCATAACCTGATGAATCCAAGCACACAAAATTAAGTTTTCTCCGCCCAGCATGCCTTTGTCGCGTTAAGCCAAGTTAAACTAAATGAGCCCATTTAAGTCAAAGTAAGTGTAGCCGAAACTAGATTATATGGAGCAAAGAAAGCGACACACAGTTGTCGTTTTGGTTACGAGCACCGTAACCGCGTCAGACAGATCGGCATGAGAGGCCAACTGATACGGCGGGACGCGCATGCGCACCGCAGCAGGCGTCACGTCGCTAGATGGCGCGTCGATGCATTCGGCCACGCGATCCCGTGGTCTGCACACCTTTTGCTCACGCCTGTACATCTTTTGGGGGTAAATCAGCAGTAGTTACGCCGAAAAGAATGCAAATTACTTTTCCCTACATTTTTCTCATTGCGTTTGCCAGACTTTGCATGATTTTAATCATTACAGGAAGGTGTGCTGGGGCCAACGCTGCGAATAAAGCCAATAATTGAACAAAGAACTGTGGAAGGAAGGACTGCCCATGTTCTTTATGAAATTGCTGATGATCCAAATCACAATATCGCCAATGGTAAGCGTGAAAAACATTCAGAACATTTTGCACCAATATTGGACTCGGTTCCGCTCTGAAAAGCAACACCGAGCACACTATATCATAAATCACGGTAAGACATAGGAAACTATCAGTGATAGTTTGTTGTTAAATTAACCGTCGATTGACTTTTCTTCGGTGGTGTGAGGACTGCACTTTCTATTACAGCACAAATAGTGCACGTGCATTGACTGTCATGTAAAATAAGTAACACCATTGCAAAAATTGTAATGAACCGTGACGTCATCAAGTCGTCTACTAGTCGCGTTCATCAGTTCTTCACGTTTGGTTTTGTTAGTGAATTCATTACTCCACAACACTTAGCACAGACTGCTTTTTTCGAAATGTCAAAGCACCGGTGCGCTCTTCAGAGAGACTTGAAACCTTCGATTTGATTTGAACATGTGTCTGAAACAATCATAAACCTAACTTATTTCTTTTAAAAAATACTGCCGTAATTGAGGTCTAATCGTTTTATGATGTACGTAGTAGCAGAATAAGCAGTTATGAAGGCCGCGGCAAAATATTTCGCCTGTCCTATTTTATATGCGGTTTAATGCATTTTTTGGATGACGGATAGCAATGTTTTGCTCAAATTCTTTGTAGTTGGTGTCCAGTGGCGTGAGGAGGCGAACATTTCCGAACGAAACGATAAATCTGGTAGGTATCATTAGGATTACAACTAATGCTGATTCACGCTCTAATATTTCAATTATTTCTTTCTAAAGGTAGCGCGAATGTCGTTGCCCGTCCAGAGCTACTAGCAGCCGTGGACAGCACCTTTAGAAGCCAGTTCAAGAGTCTTCTCACACTTCTTAAGTACATCATTATAATTTTCAATTCGGTAACGAACTTATAAAGGTGACAATGTCTTCAATGTTATTGTGTTCTCAGACGCCAACATTTTTCTCGCAGCGAATTCAAGCTATGCCGCCTTAAAACTACTCCTGTTTTGTGTTTTCACAAAAAGTAATCACGTCTGTGTTTTTAGGCCAACGTAAGGTACATGACAGTGCAAAATCCAAGCGTACAGCTTAAGCTTCACGCACTAGAAGTTTTCGATGTAAGTTTTGCCTTATTTCCTACGATTCGTTCTGTAAACAATGACTTCCAGAAGTGTTGAGCTCAATGTCTTTTTTGATGATGCTTTTCTTTCAGGAATACACAGAGACGATGTTTCTATACCGAGTGGATGGTTACCTTGCAGCGTATCGTTCTCTACAAACGTTCAGAGACTACGTGTCGCAAAACGCCCACAAATATGGAGAATTTGATGCCGTATACCTTGTTACTGGGTAAGCTGACTAGCACGAACAAAGATGAATGAGCATGCATGTTCAACGAATGCCCGACTTTCAGTCTCTTCATTCTGCGTTCTGCGTAGGCTTAACATGGCATCGTACACTGGATATGGTTGGAATGTCGATCTCCAGGGTAAGCTACCGCGCATACCTTTGAGTACCCTTTATTCCTAGGCGACTGCCCTATGCACGCACCTGCATGAATGTGACAGTGCCGTTGAAGAATATTTGACATATTACTAAGCGTAAATTTTCTGTAGTTACTCATACCATATTTTTGTTAAGCTAGAATTATGTCATATTTCTACTTATTAGTGTGTATTCTCTGAGAATGAATTAAATTTGTATGTTTGGTGCCACTTATGTACCTTTGATTTCAGTGACATCGTCGCGTGGGTGCTTAGAACTCCTCCTTAGCATTGAACAACATTTGTTCAATTCATGTGTCGTTGGTTTTCTGACAACAGAAACGGCCAGGCAGGTGTAATTGGTAATAAATATTTTATTTTTTTACCACGCTTATATTGCTAAATAATCCTCAATAAACGGATGTTTTATATCTATCGCGTGCTTAGCTCATGAACATAGATATGATAAATATCACAATATACGCAATTTTACTAAATACTATGACGCCTAATTACATCACACACGGAAAACCCAGTATCACGAGATATGGAGACGTTCTCCCAATGTGTAATCTCGGTTTAAATGCACACACCAGTATTACTTTGGTTGCAAGTTTAACTTGAGAAAGGGAAAATAAATAGAAAACCGGAGGATGTCTATTTTCCCTCTCTTAAACCCTTCCGCCACCTTGCGGAATTCCCGCAGAACTGTTTTGAAACTTTAAGTATGATTTCTGACTTTCTTTGAGCTGTTGGTTGAACTGTTTACGCTTCCCATAATATGGTTATTCGAACCAACGATTATTTAGCTCTAACCACAGATTTTCAAAGAAGGTAAAAAACCTTAAATTTTACGTGCTCTACAGCGTGATTGCTAATGGTCTCGAGATCGAAGATCTCGGCACTTTGTGGCGAGCGAACGAACCCCGGTAGTGAGGATGGCTCCTAGCGTCGTCTGCTAGCCACACCGTATTCGCATCTGTGCGAACGTCATGCACGTCCTTGGAGGGCAGCTATTCTGATGTTTTAGCAGATTATCAAATGCTTGTACGTATCTCTGCGCGATATACACAAGCATTTTTTCTTACGATGCTAGAAAGTGTACTCTAATAAGTGAGTGCATGCACATGTCAGTTTAGTGTAGGTGTACTGATCGTACCGTTCATTCGCCCAAACAATTTCAATCTGTGTGCCGCTTTGTCGCTCAAGCATTTGGAGTCGTCCTGAACGAAAGGGGTATAGATGTCGAGGTTTAACTGCTAATAATGAGAACTAACAGACAAGGATGCCAAGGAAAGCATAGGGGGATGTTATTTGAAGTAATTGTAATGTAAATGTGAACAAAGAAAAGTGGACGAGAAGATAACTTGCCACAGGTAGGAACCGAACCTGCGACATCCGAATAACACGTCCGATGCTCTACCACTGAGGTACGGTAGCGGTCATCACCCCGTCCACTTTATAGGGTATATATGTGCATTTAAACGTGGGAGCGTCAGTCAGCGCCGCCTGTTGCCATTACGGCGAGTGTCGAACACTCTTTTTGCCTGTTGGCGTCACGTAACACGTGATCTTATTACGAGCTGGCAGCTTACTAATAATCCCCCACAAAGGATGCACGGAAAGAACACACACACGAAGAGTGCGAACTAACAAATGTTAAAGCTCCACACGAGCAGCGCGCTGCCCAAACACAAAGATGCTCAAACGCTCAAAAAGAACGCACAGGTATACACAGGACAAGCGCGAACTAACGATTGTCACAGTTGTTACTTATTCGGTATAGAAAGGGGCCACTTATTGTGTGTCTCAAGGGGAGTTCTCAAACTGAAGGAAAAGCTAGAAGCGTTGCTTTAAAGTGTGCTCTTCGCGCCCTCTTTCGTGCGAAAGAGAACACGCTGAAGTGCATCCGAGGTTTACGCACCGCCAGCGGTAAATGGTGTATATGAATCTCGCCGTTAGTATGTATGCCCGCGGATGCATTGCGCGTGGAAGAGTTGTCTAACGCTGCGCGCTGCGGAGCGAGGCGTCGCAAGTTGAAATGGTCGGGCGCGTGCTTGAAAAGTTGTACCTTCTGATTTATTTTTCCTTGTGGCTTTTTGATATATATAAACAAATACGGAACATGACGGTGACGGCACAAACCCGCCAGGAGTGCCCATATAATTTCTAACACGATAAAAAAAAGTCACCCGCCTTTAGTAGACATCTGTAACGCACAGAGACACTTTTCTGTGCACGGCCTGCGAATTGTGCATAGCTATATGCCTTATGGTGTGGTTGGGAAGACCGAACGCAGCAGTACGGCTGGTGCACTCCCGAGTGTGTACTACAACGGCTGGTGCGCTCCCGGGTGTGTACTACAACGGGCTACGGCACGTCGGTGAAATCAGGCGTGACCCCCCGCCTTGAGAAGAAGGCGCCAAAAACTCTGTTGCTCCCTGATGCCACAAAGTCACCCCTGAAGAAGGGTCCGAGTTGGACCCGAAACGTCGGGATTCTTCATTTTAAAGTAAAACTATGTTATTACTTTAATTGAATAAGTTGGTTGGTGTCCCTTTCCCAAAGTTATTTCCCTCCCAACCAGACAGAAGTCTGTCAAATGTTCACCTTTCTTTTTATGTATCTCTATATCGCCCTTTTCTTCCTCCATCCATCACATCACTCGTTCTAACCCTCGCTTCTATTTTCCACTTCTTGCTATCCAGTGTGCATGACTACGCTATGGTTTACCCTCGCACATGCTCCTTTTTTCCTCCTCACCCTAAGATTAGCCCTCATCATCGATTCCCTTATTCAGCCCTTTTGCTATACTGAACTATGTATGGCTACGCTACGCGAGGAGCTGGCTTGGCACATGCCCATTGCCTGTGGCGCACAAACTGTACTATACACGGCTATACCATTCTTTATCCTCTGTTCTCCTCCCTTCCTTCCTCCTCATGCCAGAATCACTCCTCGTCACTCACACTTCTTTTTCCCGCCCCCTTGCTATAACTTACTATGCGTGACTATGCTATGCTAGAAGTTGCTTGGCACAAACCCGCTTTCTGTGGCGCATACCCACCGAGTTTTGCGCCGACGACGCACGTCGCTACTCCTTGCTTAAACAATTCCACCGTTAATATTTTCGTCTCAATTGGGCTGTGATCCACCACGGTGGTCTAGCGGTTACGGTGCTCGGCTAACGATTGTAAAGCAGCGGGTTCTATCACAGCCTTGAAAATTGCAGCTGAGTGGAGGCGAAGTGCTAGATGCCCATGTATTCGGCGATAAAAAGACGCATTAAGGAACACAAGATGGCCTTGAATTTTCTGGAGGCTTCCACTACGACGTGTTTACTCAAATACCGTGGTTTTCACGCGTAAAACGCCACATATTATTTTGTGCTGCAAAGCTGTTATTTCGAGTTCCCCGCTGTATCACAGCGTTGATTGCCCTGTTTTATAACTCAGAGTTCACACAATGAAAATTGTAAGTTTTCTTTCAATAGCGAGAAACACGAGGAAAATGCAATGGCTTCTTTATTTTTACAGGTAATTGCATTCGTGGCAGGTGCATGCTCCCATCAGAAGGTTGGCATCGGTGAAGATGTCGTCGGAACATTCTTCGGAGTTCCGAATTAATGTCGCACGAAATTGGACATTTGTGAGGCATTTGTCTTATCTAATTTCAGTAATTATTTATGGTGTGCGTGCTTAGAATCAGTTGAAATTCATTGATTGATGCAATTACGCATGCATCCTAAGCCTGATGAAGCATTGGACACAGTGTCCTATTCTTCGTGTGACTCACAGGTGCTAGTGAAGACTAAGAGACACAGCCGGTGTCGTTACGATAGTAACCTTTATCTCAGCTGATAACTCAAGGACTGTAACACAAATATTGGTGCAGGACATGCATGAAGCATCGCAAAGCTGGTGCAGATATTGGTTCAGTAGTAGGTGGTCATGTAATTTGTGATTCTATCATCATTTTGGTAAAGCAAGTGACAGCTTGCAGTCAGTAAAATCTAACAGACAGACAGACAAAGAATATTTATTTAGTCATGAGAAGACGAAGAGTGCCGCCGTCAGGGGCTTCCGTCTGCGGGCCGCACCCACGATGGAGCCGGCAGGTTGAGAGTCTCGGCGACGTCGCGGGCTCTCTGGACAGCCCTGAGCTGCTCTTCCTTGGCGGAGCTGGTGAGAAGCCGGAGCCAGTCTTCCTCCGTAGAGTGAGACCCTGAGCCCCTGTGCAAGTCGTGACACTGCCAGAGCATGTGCTGAAGTGTGCACCTGGGATGTCCACAGCGCGGACAGCCAGGGTCGATGCCTTCTATAAATTTTGAATAAATAAACGGAGATGGATAGGTCTCCGTCTGTAGCATTCGGAGGGTGATTGCATGTGGTCTGTCCAAGTGCGGGTGTGGAAGCGGAAACTTCCGACGTCCCAACTGATAGTGTTTACAGACCTCGTTAAAAGTGAGAAGAGGGTTCCTATGCCACTGCCCTCCCTCTGCCTCCGAGTGCCCACTTCCTGCGCGGCGGGTGAGATCTCGCGCCTGGGAGTGTGCAAGTTCGTTGGCACTAGGGAACAGTTCTCTCATGTTTCTACACTATGTCAAAAAAGGAAGCTATCCAAAAACACGTATCAGCATAGATCGTTGAATTTAAAGCGCCGCTGGGAAATTCTCGGTTCTGGTTTACCGCGTCCGAAGGACAGCAGATCCGTACAACAGTTTCCGGCTGACCCATTAACTAGAATATTTCACCACTTTTTGCGTAAAAAAACGGAAATGGCATAAATGTAACCTTAGAAATGTATACTTTCGCCTACACTGCCAAATCACGTGAACAATCGTGCGTTATATAAGACTTGAATAAACAACGGATGTTGCCCCGTTTTTCTACTTTCACAAGAATGAGATTTCTTATGCCCAGTTTTTTTATAATTTAGATACCGCACTTGACAGGCGTTGATGGCATAATGCGCAACATGCGAAGGAGAAAAACCGGCTTCTTTGAGCGTATATGCCATTATACGCTCAACGCTATGAATGATAATAATGCCACACTTCACTTTCACAATAATTACAATAGAAACCCACCATAGCCACACACTTTCTGGTTTTTATCTTTACAGTAGTGGAAGTGATGTGGCTTCTTTGTTGATACAAGCATTGTAATATTTAAATTGTTGCATGCTTTTGTCTATAAATGCACATCAGACAGTATGTCATTAAAGCTCGTATACAATCGAGTTTAAGCATCCTGCCTGCCATAATCAGCTCCGAAAACCTTTTTGGGACTAAACAAGGAAATAATATAGATGATGATATTGATTGTCTGTACCCTTTGATCAAGAAACCCTTGGTGACATGAAATATCGAAGATGCAAACGCTTGCTACTTTGGCATCATAGACGATAATCCCAAGAAAGTGTGTAATGAATTAGGCTGATAAGCTTTCGCGGTTATAACAAAGATGCCTAAATATATACACGCTTATTGAATTGTATGTATTCAACAACCATAGTAACATGATCACGCAGCTCTGGCGTTTCTAACTTTGTTTCTACTTTGTGCATGAATAGGCTAGGATGCCCTCACGATGGGGATTCGTTCGGACAGTATACCTCTGTATACTGCCCCTGGCACCAAGGCTTCATTATGAGCTATAAAGTTGAAAACAGCAACAGCATGAAATTCTCTTCTTGCTGCCAGGACAATATAAGACGGTTTGTAGAGTAAGTGTAACTTCATTTGCTATGTTCAACACCAACACCTTGCCATATCTATCTATCTATCTATCTATCTATCTATCTATCTATCTATCTATCTATCTATCTATCTATCTATCTATCTATCTATCTATCTATCTATCTATCTATCTATCTATCTAGATAGATAGATAGATAGATAGATAGATAGATAGATAGATAGATAGATAGATAGATAGATAGATAGATAGATAGAAAAGTATTTATGGAGTCTCCGCGATACACGTTATCTGTTGAAAGAGGACACATTATTTTGCTTGTTACTGGATACTGATGTCCCCCCCATTGCTTTTGATGTGCTAGTGTCCATAACTGTTATTTCCACTGCATATAAACAGCAATTTTTACCAGCCAAACTCGAACTGCGATGAGGGTGATGGAGCTGCACCGCTCGGGATTATATATACAGAGATGTTCAAAGGACGATTTGTAAAGATAGTAAAATTTTTTTCTTTCATGTTTTGAACTCGCAATATTATGTCAATTGATTACCAAACACATACTTTTAATAAAAATAAAGGTACAGTTTTATAGTTTTTATAACATTATTTGACGAGGCTGGGTAACTGTCACCTGTTTAATTTCGAAACGTTAATAAATCTCAAGGTGGGACAAGAAGTGGGCATGTTCTGGAAGGCATTCGAATTCACTTGTGCACTATAGGCCGCTGTAAATTAACACCTGCATTGCCTTGAAATATGAATCAATATTTGCCAACGAGAGCCATCGATGGAATGTTCCACACACGGAAATATAATCATTTTTTACGCAGGTCAACAGGTCACTGTGTCCTGGAACTAGGACCTAATGGAAGAATCAGCAAGGACAACTACACAAATGTACTGCCTGGAGAATACATTACCAAAGAACAAATATGCAAGTCTACATTTCCGGAGGTGAAGGGAACGTACCTTAAAGAGGTAAGAGTGGGCTACCTTTGAAATAATTGTGCTCCAAAATATTTTGCCGTTATTCTGCTGAGCTATTCATGAATGGATACACAATAGATTATAAATTCAAGTGCGTCTTGGTTGAACATCTGTGCTACTTATACGCACTGCACCAATATCTGCTGCTGTTGTGAGAAAGGAATAATGGGAGCGCGTTCTTGAAACAACCGGGTCATTACTTCTTGTTTCAGAATCGCCGCCTGCATTCCATTAAAAAGTCCAAGATTTTATAGCACATTTACTCCTATAAGCACTCTCAACTTAATTATCATGCCCAAACTGCCACTTTAGAATTGTTGAAAGCATGTGAAATTTTGTCTGGCATCCGGATTCGGACTTTCATATTACTCAGCTGAGTCAGTCAATAACTTGAAACAAGCTGTATTCCTTTCCGTGAGCCATTATTACAATGTGCAGTTTTGAAAAAACTGTCCACAATATAAAGTCACCGCCATGGTAGGAGCGTTTTGCCAAATTGCGCTTGCGTAGATTAGCGATTTCACACGGTAACCATGGTTAACTTGTTTTGTTTATGTATATTCTGATATCATTAAAAGTAACATTGACCTTTGCACAACTTGCGAAGGGAATCAATTTCTCAAAATTTATTCCTTCCGGCTAAGTTTATTCTGCATGTAGTTTTGGGAATTCCTGTCCTTATTCTATTTCATGTTAGGCCTCTTAGATGAGAGATTCGACAAATTGGTGTTTCCAGCCAATTTTAATGAATGCGGTTATTCACTCTTTTAATACATTACAGAGGCTCCGCAGCGCATATTTTCTCTTCTCAATGTCTGAAACGCATGTCTTACTGCTGGTGGTGGTGGTGGTGATGATGACGATGTTGCTACAGGCTCAGTTAGCCTGGCAGACCTAGGCGGCAATTCCTCCGCCTGAACAACTCTTGCCGTGTAGTGTGTCTCACCGTGCATCACTTAAGCCTGTCTCTCGTAGAAAACGTAAAAGTAACGATCACTTTTGACGGCCGGTTTGTTCAGTCAAAACTAGATGGCGCCACTGCACCATGGCCGTCCCCCCTACCATGCTCGTCACCCTGCGGTGGCCTTCGGCAGCGCGGCTCAATTTGTCTCCATGCGCGACGCATCGTCAGCTCTCCATCATCATACTGTTTGCGCGCACGCGAGTAAAGGCGAGCCGACGGCTGTGTCGGAAAAGTTAACATGGCAGCACCTGTTGATGCAGTTTCCTTCCGCCTCCAATTGAGCACGTCGTCGTCCTGCACTATGTCGCCCGTAAGTGGAAAACGTACGCATTTATTGGCTTTATATGTGCGTCCTGAGCCTTCTAGAGCGATGCATTCTTCGGTATTTTGCAGTTTTAAAGATGCATTCTTACTTTCTCCGAGACATATGGCTTAGCAGGCATGGCTAAATAAATACAGCTGATGACAATAATAAAGACAAAGCATGAACATGCACAGAGCGATAGCCGATTTCACCATTTTTTCAGGGGCGAAGCTCCTTAGGTCTAGCCTTGTCTGGGGTTCGTCAGGCTACAAAAAACCCAAACCGAAATTGAACACCTGCACAACGAAAAACGAGGACATCTGTGGAAAAATGTATACATCAGTCAAGTACATGACGGCACAATACATAATCACGTGCACCGTCCGTCCGTCCGTGCACGCGTGCGTGCGTCCGTCCATCCGTCCGTCCATCTGTCCGTCGTTTGTACTAGTCGGCGACTTCAAATAGACATTATGGACCTTATTACCTAGCTTCGCCCACTCGTCATCATTCGCTTCGTGGAGATGCGTGCATTTTATTGCTGTGAGGAGAGTGGGCGAGTAGCAAGGGCGAGTTCGGATCGAAGTGGGGGTTGCGTATGCATGGGTGATGCCATGTTAGCTTTAAACCCCAGGTAGTGGCAGTTGCTAGTGCAACAATTGAATGAATATGCTCTAAATACGAAGCATATTAAACACATTACTTATCGCTGTGGTGTAGTACCAACCAAACAAAAGCAAATGCCTCAACGTTGTCAATTTTGAGGCGATTACATGTAGACCTATGTTTTGTTGCACAAGCATGTTGCATCCTTACACTTTGCTGCAACCGCTTGCGTGGGCCGCTTCGCTGGCCCAGTGCGTTGGCTTGTGGTGAGGGGAAGGCCAGATACGATCATGTGATCAAACATGGCATCACCCGTGCGCCGCTGAGGAAAGTCATCCATAGCAGCCAGTTCCTTGAAAATCACCTGCACGCTTGCTGGAAACACAGTGTCTTCCTATCATCTGTGGTGAAACCCTATTTTCTTCAAATTATACATTATTCTCTCCCTTTCGGAGGGAAAACGCTTACAGGACCAGATGTAGTGATGCATAACCCTAAGTTCTAATTTACGCAGTGGCTTTGCCCTCTTTGCCTTTTGCAGCTCATAATGCCTTGTTTCATTTGTGCTCGCGCTAAACACCAAATGACGCTCTTGTAAATGGGATTTCATGTATGTTGAGTAATGGACAGCAATGAACAGCTATACCGGGTGTTTCAAGAAATGTGTCTACTATTGTTTAAAAAATCAGCAAAATGCGGTATTTGCTCGCTGTCTTCACAATTGCTTTTTCTGTAGCGGCAGACATCTTAAGATGGTTGAAGCCATGATTTGGAACAGTAATTAAGAAAGTAAAAATAATTAACTTTTTAATTAGCGCAGTTAGGTGGTTAAGTCCAATGGGAGAATTGAAGTCCTTCATGCGAAGAACCCATTTCAGCTGTGAGATTTCGAAAAAGTGGCCTCTATTAATTATTGTAGCGTAATGAAATTCAGGCAAATTGAATGGCTAAACCGAAACCCAAGCACCCATGAACGCAATAAGCAGACGACTAGAATGACGTCACTGTTCAAGACAACGGTTACAGAGGTGCAGTTCTTCCCCGTTCGTTAACTTATGTGCGTCATGCGTGCTACTACTGCGAGGGCAGCCCACAAAATCACACCAAGAAGTCGGTTGATGGTTGATATAATGACGTTCACTCATTGTGGATGTCTCAGACAATTATGGTAGTTGCGCTCTTCCGCGTTTTGGTTTGGCCGCTGAATTTGGGAGAATTTTATTACACCGTAATTATTCCTAGGAGCCGCTTTTTCGAAATCTCAAAGCTGAAATGGCTCCTCGCATGAATGACTTTAATTCTCCCATTGGACATAACCACTTAACTCCGCTAATTAAAAAGTTAATTAATTTAACTTTCTTAATTACTGTCCCAAATCATGTCTTCAACCATCTTAGCCTGCCGCTACAGAAAAAGCAACTGTGAAGACAGCGAGCAAATACCGCATTTCGCTGATTTTTTTTTTTTAAAGTGGACACATTTCTTGACACACCCTGTAAACTAAGACAAGAACAAAAAAAGAGAACAGGTCGGACACCTTGCTACCAGCAAGTTTTAATGAATAAAGAGCTCTTATATATCTTTCTTTTCTCGCGTTCTCTTCATCCGTGTCTTGACTCGTGCTCTTTTATTTAACCTCTAAATGGTGTGTTCCTCAAAACTGATTTTTTTTTCACAAAAGGAAGGCTTACAAGACTGCCAGGGACGTTGTTACATGCCGGAGTATGTCTATCGCGTAGGCTTCAGGACAGCGATGTTCCCTGACAAGTATCGGTGCAGGGGGGAAAGTGAGTATTGCAACTATTGGAACTATTCATTAACATGCGTGTGTGGAACAGGCCCTGTATCTTATTCTGTCATTACGCATAATTATATTATGTAAATGTGCTGCCGGAACAGTTACGCATAATTATATTATGTAAATGTGCTGCCGGAACAGTTAGGTTACTCTGCGCTGCACCAGGCAAAAATGCAAAAGTGCAGGAGCACACCGCTTTAGGGCGAGCAACACCTAATGAGCCGCCACGCCGCAAGTGACCTTTGAAGTCTGAGACCTACAACGAGCACCTTAAACAAACCGACGCAAAAATCGCAGGCTGGCAATACGAAAACACCGTGCAAGATATGTCAAAGCGTTCTTAATGCGCTGACTAGTATTTTCATTGTGTCTTTAAATATAATTCATGGAACGCGTAAGAGCAAATTGAATAAACCTTCTAGCGGGCTTCTTCAATTCCTGGTGAACGCTTTTGAGGCAAATTTATTCAGCTCATCAGAGGAATACTTGAACATGCTAGGGTACACCTAACGTTAAAATACACAAAAAAACCTTGTTGTGTACTGATATAAAGTAGTGCACTGGGCGAGCTCCTGCAGACTCATGGCGAGGGTAAGCATTTAGGAAACAGGACACAGAGAAGACGACACGACACATGCGCTGACTGAAAAATGAAGTTTACTGAAAAGGAAACTCGCTTTCTAAATCTGGGGAGAACGTCACAAAAAAAGAACAAATAAATGCCACTACGAGCACATCGTGAAAAAAAAGAAAGTAAACAAACAAATTTAACATGGGAGAAAAACAGAAATCCAGAATTTCCCAAACCACTACTAACTTGAACTACTGCATAGCGAAATTATCTTATAGGTTTCGCTCAAGGAATGCGTACTGAAGCTATGCGTGTTTTAACCGCGCTTTGGAACATCTATTTGAGGCAGACTGCGCATACCTTCCGCGCGAAACCTGCAAGATAATTTCTATATGCAGTATCGTTGGTGTTAGCTTTTATGATTACAACTTCCGAGTTTTCTTTTGTTTTGTTTTGTTTCACTCACTAATGTGCACGTTATGTCTTCATTGTTCTTTGATGACGTTCTTCTCAACTACTATAAGCGGGTTCCCTTTTGAATAAACGTGAGTTTCCGGTTAGCGGCTGTCCCGTGTCTGCTTCTCTGCGTCCCGTTTTCTACGCGCTAAGCCTCGCCATGAATGTGTACTAATAGTGCTGCTTGCTCCCAAAAATGCAATTTTTCGCACCGCGGCGTCCTGCGTATCAGGTTCACCTACTATTCTCGATTTCAGATCGATATTAACAGTTTACTATGAATAACCGTAGTGAAGTAACCGAGTGAAGTAACTAGAAGAATAAGGATGGGATGGGGGCTCATTCGGCAAGCATTATCAAATCATGAATGGTAGTCTACCACTATCCCTCAAGAGGAAGGTATATAACAGCTGCATCTTACCGGTACTTACCTACGGAGCAGAAACCTGGAGACTTACAAAGAGGGTTCAACTTAAACTGAGGACGACGCAGCGAGCGATGGAAAGGAAAATGATAGGTGTAACCTTAAGAGACAGGAAGAGAGCAGAGTGGGTCAGGGAACAAACGGGGGTTAAGGATATCGTAGTTGAAATCAAGAAGAAGAAATGGATATGGGCCGGGCACGTAAAACGTCGGCAGGATAACCGCTGGTCATTAAGGGTAACTGACTGGATCGCAAGAGATGGCAAACGCGTGAGGGGGGAGACAGAAAATTAGGTGGGTAGATGAGATTAAGAAGTTTGCAGGTATAACGTGGCAGCAGAAAGCACAGGACCGGGTTGATTGGCGAAACATGGGAGAGGCCTTTGTCCTGCAGTGGGCGTAGACAGGCTGATGATGATGATGATGATGATGATGATGAATAACCGCGTAATCTGCTTCGCAACTGGTATTGAAGAATACACCTTTTGCCAGTAGTACTGCTGCGGGTTTCGTCCTGGTAATGGGATCTGCAGCTCCAGAGCAAATATCTACACTGTAGCCGAGCTTTCTCAGTGGCCAGCGTTTCGTACGCGAAATAAGTTACCTTGTTTGCTGAAGGCATCGCTTCAAAAACACTCACAAAAATATGAATCACCATCTCCTTTCTCCAAACAAGAATTCTTTCGCGAAGTGAGAACACCGACAATTCATATTTGCGATTTGTTACCGCAGACAAGCTTGCAAAATAAGATGCCTTCGGACCCCTGCAATGCTGTTGGTGCGACGCCAGACGCATTATAAGTGTCTTGTTTGTCCTACGAAATGATTTACCTTTATGCGCAACATGATGCTGTGGAAAACCACGGAACTTCTTTTTGGGAATCGAGCCGCTGCTGGGTTATAGGTACATTAAAAAAACATGAAAGGGCAAGTAAATTCAAAAACACGGTGTAAGCCTTTTGAAACACAGAAACAGGCCATGTAAGTAGTGTGAGAAAATTTCGTGTAGCAATACCACTGCAAATAAAGGCTGGTTCACACCGGCGACTAGCACCGGTCGCGCGACCAAGTTAGTCGCTTTGCGACTGGTCGCAAACAGTCGCAAACAGTGGCTTCGGTCGCACAGCGACTGCTTTTGCTCAGTCGCTCGCTGCGTGACTTTTTTCAGTCGCGCGACTACAGTCGCAGGACGGCTGGAACCAATCAGCGAAGCCCAGAAGTGACGTCAACATTTATTTACAACCGGGCTCGTCGCTTTTTTCTTTTTTCTTATTGCGCTCCCTTGGCTCGCTGATAACGAGATCCGGACGTGACTCTCTGGGTTTGTGACTTCCGGTCGCTCGCATGCAGCCTCTGCCGGTGTGACCACCGGTCGCTTTCAGTCGCTTTTTTGCTCGCCAGTCGCAAATGGTCGCGCGACCGGTACTAGTCGCCGGTGTGAACCAGCCTTAACAGAATGAAATGGGCCATAACAACGCGATGAGGGCTTGGCTAGATATTTGGTGAATTTCTTCACGCAGTACCATAGCACTGAAGCTTGCTAAATCCCAACCGGCTGCCATAAACATACGTGGTTGACTCAAATGGCGAGACATCTCCCCTTGTTACTGCCATACCGATGTAAAACAGTCATTAGATTTCAGAGTTCATTTTTATATAAATTATATAGCACTGGTATAAATCGATATGCCTGTCCACACTGTACATCATCTTCAGTGAATGAACGCACGTTTATTGTCGCTGCATCAGAAGGAACGTTGATATATTCAGGATAGCACGTGGTGTTGAGCGTCACATAGTGATACCACGAATGTAAATATGATAGATGTTGCGTGTTTTTTTTTTGACATCGTGTTTTCTTCCTTTCAGATGTATTGTATAAACGGCGAATGCGTGAAGAAAAGGCTGAAGTATTCAATATATCGTGCATTCAAATAAAGCCTTAAGTAAGAAATTCATTGATAAACAGCCAACAGGAGGATATTAAATACTTTTGATAATTTCTGATGAATCATGAAGTCATAAATATGCTTTACAAGACGAACCGTGCGGAAAATGATGTATATTATTGTTTACTTGTCCTAACATACTTTCAAGTACAAACTCTTGGCGATAATGTGGTTCACAATAGTTTCTTGCTTTATGATGTATGAATACATATGTCATTCCTTCTGTGTTGCTGAAAATGTACGTTTTTTTGCATGATCTGGCGTTGAACGTATTGAATAACACAGATTATCCACACGTGGTATTGTATACTACGAAAAGAAACTGTACATAGCGCTAGAGATGGCCAATGAATTCAAAAAATTGGGGGACCCTTAAGCATCGCCTTTAAGAGTTGAACGCCATAGTGATATCCTGTCCCTAGTGCGTACTTCAATCGCTTAGTGCACACTATGTAATGGGTAGCATGCTTTAAACCACGAGCAATTATGCGCGGGAAATGTTTTCGAAGTTGCTATGCACCCACTACGCGGTGTGGTGAAATGCATCGAAGCCACAAAGACGACGACAACGAAGTGGCGTCGAAGCGCGAAAGCACGCGCAATGGAATAAGTGGTACGCCCATCTTGAACGTCGCCTCCCCGCACGTGCCCATGTACCACGCGCAAAAGAAGAGAAAAAGAACACGCCACGTTGTTCAGGCAGACGGAGCCAGGAGCTGGAGCGAAGAAGACGCGTTGGCCTGGTCGGACGTCAACGTTCGGGAGGCCAACATTGTCGGAGGGACCTGGTCGAGCGTCAACGCCCAAGGGACCTTGCAACGACACGTCTTCTGCCCCAGCGCCCAGCGGACGCAGAACCAGCGACAACCCGCCTGGCCCTTCTCGTCCAAGACCAGCAACGCGGCCACGACCGCCAAGTCAAGCTCCAACGCGTGAGCGCGTCATTTCTTTGAACTGTTTGTTAAAGACGCTTCTTTAGTTCAGTGTGCTTGTTGTGCTTTCGTATTGGTCTTGTATCGTTTGTGCCTTGTTGTGTTTGAATATATGTTTGTGTGCCGTGCCAGTTGCGTCTTCTTCCTTGCTGCCCTAGCCAGCGTCTCTGACGCCACATAGTAAGCCTGCTCCCCGAACCTTATTCCGTAACACGCGGTCTTAAGGGAATACGCGCAGTAACGTGTGTGCCTTTTGTAATGGGTACATGGCTTTGAACCACAATGTCGTTATGATATTCACATATTCTGACGGCCGATGGTAATGTACGCTTGTACTACGCAATATTACTGCGATATTACGTGTTGTAGTGTGACGCCTGTATACAGGACGCGCGTGTTTCCAAAGCATGAAAGTTAATTTCACTGCTATTCCAAGCAGAGGAAGTTATTTTATATGTCATCCCAAGCAGAAGCGTGGCTATGTAGTAGATCACCTGCTTGCCACGCAGACGACCTCGGTTCGATCCTCATTCGGACCCGGAAAGTTTTATTATTTATTTTATTTGCATCTTTCTCGATGTTTCTGTCACGGAAAGATGATGATTTTTTGCTCACAACCAACGACGCCGCCGCCGACACCGACGCGATGCCGACGCCGGAATTTCTGCGTAACGAGCTCTTTAACGCTATCGCGTTAATAAGAAATTTGCGCAGCGTGCACTCAGTCGCACCAGGCTGGGTCACAGCAGATCTTGTGGGCCCCTAGCTGGCCTTGGCATACCTAGGTTTTTACACTGTCACCTCTCTCTTTCCCACTGCTTTCTATACTATATTAAACTCTACATGGTTGCGCTTGCTTTTTTCATTTTTATGCCTGTGTCTTTCCATCTCTTTCCCTGTCTGTCTATTTTTTTCTGTGTATCTATATCCTTCTGCCTTTGTTCTCCTTCGGCCTATTTCTCTCTCTCTCTCTCTTTACTCGCTCGCCCCTTCTCACGCTCATATCTCTCCTCATTCTCACTCCCCTTTCTCACCCCAATGCGACGCAATGCTCTCCTAGCGGGTCTGAATAGCCGAGTGGTTAGGACGCTCCGCTTCGGATCATGGATACGTGGTTTCGAATGTAGAATTAGAGACGTGTGTTGGGCTAGGCTAGTTGGTGCGTATTAACTGCAGACATAACCATTTAGCGGAAGAAAACAACGGAGAAGGTAGAGACGACAGACATGACGGAGCGCATAACTTCAACTGAGCATTTATTCGCAGAGGCACATGAAATCACAAGCTGCGCAGGAGGTTGCGCAACACGCAAAATGTCACTCAAACACGAAGAATGACGAATAAATAACAAATAATGGCACAGTGGACGCTTCCGCTTTACACAAAAGTTATGGTGATTTATGGAGTAGACGGTACCACGCAAATGTGCTTGTAGTAGCTGCCCCAAGAGTGTTTAAAAAAGGCGCTAGAAAGGCCGCTCTTCCAGCTTTCGCTGTGACTGTGCTGCGCGTTTAGCGCAGGCCTGGTGGTTTTTTTGCATACCCTCAATGGCTTTCTTCACTTGCCCGGTCGTTACTGGTGGCGTGTCCGGTTTCTCTGGGCTATTACTGCTTCTTAAGCTATCATCATGATTGTCTCGGCTGGACAGATCTCTGTAGAACTCCTCCGCTACCTAACTATCCTATCCATATTGGTAGTGACATTGCCTTCCTCGTCCCGTAATGCATACATCTGATTTTTGCCTATTGACAGTTTTGTCTTCACAGCTTTCAGGCTTACGTCGTTCTTTAGAGCATGCTCAATTCTCTCCCTGTTATACCTTCTTACGTCAGCTACCGTACGCCTACTGATTAACTTCGAAAGTTCCGCCAGCTCTATTTTCTGTGTTGCACATGAGGCATTCTGGGTTTGACGTTTCTTAATGAGCTTTTACGTCTCCTGTGATAGCTTGCCAGTGTCCTTTCTAATGACTGTAGCCCCGACTTCTATCACACACTTCTTAACGATACCAGTCAGCTCATCATTCATTGCGTGAACGCTAAGGTCGGTTTCCTCGGTTAGAGGCGCGTATCTATTCTGAAGCGAAACTCTGAATTCCTCTACTTCCCCTCTCAGCACTAGCTCATTAATTGGCTTCTTGCGTATCAGTTTCTACCATTCCTTGCTCAAGTCTAGGAGAATTTGAAATCTTACCATTCTATGGTCACTGCATCGGATCTTGCCAACTACTTCCACATCCTGTACAATGCCAGGCTGTGCATACAGTATGAAGTCTACTTCATTTTTAGTTTCACCATTAGGACTCTTCCACTTCTACTTACAGTTCGCCAATTTTCTGTAAAAGCTATTAAGGATCCGTAAATGATTGCGTTCTACAAACCCTACAAGTAACTCCCCTCTGGCATTTCTAGGAACTGTGCCACATTCATCCGCTGCGTGGTCTCAAGTCTGCTTTTTGCCTACTGGGGCATTAAAGTCACCCATCAATGCAGTATACTGTGTCTTTACCTTACTGATTCTTCATTCTACATATTCGTAAAAGCCTTCAACCAAATGATCATCATGGCTGGATGTAGGCGTAGACCTTTACCACCTTCATCTTGTACTTCGCTGTATAGACCTCTCCAAAACTAAAAAAAAATAGTCACAGTTTCTACACAGCAGCGCCTCGTATGAGCACGGGGACACAATGTTTGGCTGTGTGCAATAGAGAAAGGTTGTAGAGTTACATGCCCGTTACTAAGATCATGTAACATGCCTGCGCATCCGAAGCCACCACGTAGGTTCAACGTTCCCAGTTTCAAACGAGGCTATGGCTTGGCTCTGAAAGCCGAAAGAGAATATACGATCACTTCGAAACCATCATTCGGATATTTCAGCACCCTCAGAGAGCCGGAAGGGAATATACCAAATGAGATTATGAGAGCTGTACAAGATTAGATGAATGAAAGCTCGCAACGGGGGACTCTACCTGGCAGCGCAAGGGGGATCATGCTGAACGTGTCGAGCTTTCGTGATCAGAAATATTTCCGAGCATTTTCATGACACAGTTAAGTCAGAATAAAAATTGATCTTCCGTACACGCATAATACAAACAAACTTAATATATATGCATAATATGAATAGCACCGCGCGTTCAACGTAGCCAAACTCATCGTCGCAAACACAATTTTAGACAAGTTCGCTACTTTTATTTGAGTAATATGAAGCAGCCTATTAACGAGAAAGCCTCGGATGCCACATTAAACGCGAAATTTAACCGCCGGTGTCCCGCGGCATCGGGGACGGGTAAAGCAAAAATAAACTCACGTTAAAACTTCACCATGTGACGCCACGATTATATCATAGATCGTCAATATTTGTAACTTCATAATGACGTCACTGTTACGTCACATCACCTGATGACGTGATCACATGGTATCATATCTTGGTCAAATCTAGTCCGGTTTCAGAGGCAATGCAAGACCAAGTGAGGTGCCTCCGATCTTGGAGGTAGTGCAAAACCGCGCTATGTGCAGAAAGCTGTCCAAGTGTGGCGCGGCAGAATCAATACAATCGACTGAGAAGAAAAAGACGATGACTTTCGCCTTGGACTCATCTTAAATGAAAGCTTAAGGGACCCTGTGAGTTTTTCTGTACGCCTTTTTGTATTAAAGTTCTGACACAATGGGTGTGCACATTGTGTCAGCACATTGCCATCATGATTTCTTAAGCGGCACTAGAGTTCACGCATAGACAGCCCTTGAATACGCTCGGCTTTGCGGCCGTCATGCGGCTGGTGTAATCATCACGCAAGGTGTCGAAGCCGAGAATGCCGGATCCTTGGTTACGAATTGGCCGGTGTCACCTCCACGATGCGATATCACTGCCGCGCCCATTCACCGGGCTCTCTGCATATGCCATCACTCCTACTGCAGAGCAGTATAAGCAGAACGTCTGGCCAACGCCTCCCAGGTGGTGTTGGTCTGGCAAATGGGCGTTGCGAATCAACACGCAGTATATTAAAGCCGCATTTCTACGCCATATCTAGCTATGCGAACTATTTCGCGACCTTTTTGTAACATTTTCAATTGTTTCAATCAAAGTATCTTGCTGTTTTATTTTGTCTGGTACACCACCGCAAAAAATTGACATGATCCCTTATGAATTCGTGTGAAATGACTATAGTCGGTGACAGCCAAAGAATATATATAGGCTCGGCCCACGCGGCCGCATTGCCCTTATTTTCAATGCTTCCGCCGTGTTGCTACTTCAAGCTGCGGAAACGACGCTGCGCAAAGCGTTGCAGAACACTCCGAGCTGCTGCCGCTTAGGTGCACGTCGAACGCGGCACTATCACAAACTGCAACTGCAGCGAGTGACGACCAGCGATGATTATCCTGTGTACGTGTGGATAACAGTTGAATTTTTGTTGGTTCGTCCTAACCATTACGTCATAGCAAAGGGCACCTCTAGTTGGACGCGCGTAACACACATGGATAGTGGTACCCTTTACTCTTTATTCCTACCTTGTCACCGACTATGGAAGGTGAAAGCTATCTCCTTTTTTTTACTATGTCCATTGCGTTGATTCTTGCCCCCCCCCCCCCCGTTCATCTGAATCTTTCTGCCTTTCACGTGATGCGTCACTCTCTCCAAGATCAGCACACCTTTGACCAAGCAACATTCATGGTATGTCACGCCGTGATGACAGGACAAGTTTTGACACCGGTAAAGGCATGATGACGTCACATGACGTCACCATGACGCAAACTCTGAGCTCATGAACTTTTATCATCGATCGTGTTGATTCCTCCGGTCACTTCTCGCGTTTGATGACGCATTTAACGCGTTCGCCCTAAAAAGGCATTGCAACACTTTTTCCAAGAAATCGTCAAAAGGCACCATTAAAAGAAGTTCTTGCGTCACGAGTCGACAGCCACGAAAATTTTTAGAATCCGTCAAGTACGAGCTGAGTGACAGGGATTTGTCACACCTTTTAAGCGCTTTCTCTTTCATTTCGTACCAGCGAGTGCGCTGGAATCTACGCGAAGATTGGTTTGACAAGAGAGCAAGAAGATGCCTCTGTTTGTCAGCGCACGTCATGAACTTGAGCCCTTTCTTTCCTTTTGTATTCTTCCAACGCGCGGCTCACTTCCAGCTTGATTGCGAGCGCGTGGAGGCATGTCGCTGCTGTCGCGGTAACTGCATCGCTCACGATGCTCAAATCAGTGAATGGCCACGAACTTTGAGCCGATGGCATGGTCATTTGGGTTAATGGCACCATTTGTATAGAGAGAATATGGAATGATTTCTAGCTGAATTTGAGGACTCATTGTAAATTCCAGGCTGCGTACACCGCTAGAGTGTTTAGCCTGCGTATCTCAGGCAGGGGCGTAGCCAGAAATTTTTTTTCGGGGGGGGGGGGGGGAGCACCACCACCTTGATTTCGGATGGGGCACCTCCTTGAAATGGACATTTTTCGCTCTGTATGCCATGGCGAAAAAAAATTTCGGGGGCGGGGGGGGGGGGGGCACGTGCCCGGTGTGCCACCCTCTGGCTACGTCACTGATCTCAGGAGCACCGACTACGCATCGGCTGCGTTTTTTTTTTACTATGCTGAAAAAGTGTTGCAGGGCCCTTCAATAGAATGCGTTCATTGACAACCGTACCCAAGCTCTTTGAGTCGCAGTACAAGAAAACTTAATTACAATTACGTTTGAAATGGTTTTACCTCCCGGTGCGGGCGACATCAGAGTGAGCTTGAGCCAGAGGCCAGCGCTGTTACATGCACACTCAACAGAGACCATCCGGGCTCTCAGACAATAACCAAAGCAGCCATCTGGACGGCCACTGAAAAGGGTTTCACGGAGCGGCTTTTGCCGCCTCTTCGAAAGATGGTGCCACACTTTCTACTGCATATGGCCGCCTTATTTCTAAGGTGCCCTTACCGCCTGATTAAGCCTTAACCCGGGCACAAGCTACGACACTAGGAAGGGCTCAAACACATTGTGTACTCAGCACGAGAAGGGTGGCCGCAATATTGAAAGATGATAAATTGCATAAGTGTATCAACTGCGGCCTAGCACAGGCAGATGAAGACCACATATTATCGGGGTGCCCCCTGCAACGCGTCCTTTGAGGAGCGACTGCAGCCATCTCCCTCCCAGAAGCGTGGGAGAGGTCATTAGGAGCAAAAACAGATATATACAGACCAGGGTGGCGGACTGGTCTGCTAGAGATGTGGCCCCATGGGTCCCAAGCTTGCCCCTCGTGAACCCTGCTCTCCTGCCCCACTCCCATTTCTTATCGATAAGGTTTATTTCTACGCATATGCCTCCTCTGTGCGGCGCGCCAGCTTCTGGTCTGCTGACATTCAGCCTTGCGTCGCGTCGGGACAACACACGCTAGGCAAAACCCAAGATTCATCTCATACAGTGACAAGGAAACATTGATTTCCATATGGAGCAGTGAACAGTATGGTGTAATGCGGTCAGGTGGGGTGTGCCCTTGCGAATATGCACTATAACCGTTATAAAATGTAGGCTATAGTATTATATCCAATCTAGCTGCTTCCCCGCTAGAAATTTTTTGGTTATATCTACTGTCGATTACGCGAGAGGAAGCAATTTTTCTGTTGTTTTTGCTTCTGATGTCCTAGAGCAGGTGCCTCAAACACACGGCCCGCGGCCCGCGCATGACAGTCTTCGTACCATATTTCTTTTGTGACTTTGCGACTTTTCGTGACCCTGCTAAACGGATCTTGCATTATTTAATCACCTATCATGATTAATAACTCTTTGTGTGGGTAAGCTACACACGCCGGACTACTCTTAGCATTTTTTTTCGCGAAGAACCCGATGCCATCACCTTGTGTTGAAACATAACCGCGGAAAAAAAACTATACTTCAGGATCAGCGTCCACATTTTAATCATTGTGTAGATCGGTATTGATATGCTTCTGGAAACCTGCCACCCAATTCTCTTTAGAAACGACCCATATATGAGATGTGGGAAACGCTTTATTTCAAATCACAACGTTAACCTGACTTTTTGTTCAAACTTCACCCCACCCCCCGCCCCGCTTCCCAGTTATGTACTGTCCCGGTCCTTTCCAGGACTAAACTTCGTGACTGCGGCCCGGTAGGTTAAGTAAGCTTTGAGACCCATGTCCTACAGGGTAGATCACTCAGTCCAAGGCTCCATTTGCTCCTGCATTCAGGCTCACCCGGTCAATCAGTCTTCGCAGGAACTCCAGGCCGCTGTGGGAAAGAACGGCTGATGCATAGTCGTTATCGTGCGACAATGGCTATGTGGCTAATCTTGGTGTGGTGTGCAGGTTGTGCCGGTTGCTCGTTTTTCACCGCAAGTCAGTTCTTCTACTTCGTGGCATGCCTCAACGTGCACACCTCATTAAATTGTGCCGAAAACATTTCTGTCACTCTTCTCACTCTCCCAGTCATGCATTTACACGGCTGCTTGTGCTTAGTAACCTAACGCAAAAGCAATTAATCATATAGGCATGCGCACGAAGTGGGCATAGCAGACGCCCCTGACCCCCTAATCAAATATAAATGGGGGCGTCTTTTTTATACGCACTGCATTGCTTGCGTCTTCCAAACTGAATGTAGTGGCAGCTTTAAAATTTCGCATTGAGAATTTCTTGGCCTGTCGTTTGTTCAGTTCCTTGGCTCAGGCGTATCTGACCTCTCTTGTGAAAGGACGCATCTCTAAATTAAAATGACAACCTGGAGAGGACAGTCCCGCTGGACAACAGTCAGTAATTTTATGTTCCCTGTTCTGAAATGGCTTTCCCCTGGCTTCGATGAAACTTACAAAGGTCAACGTGTGGCTTTCTAGATGGCGCTGGGTGCTATAAAAGACGATGTTTTTCTTCTGTATGTATGTATGTATGTATGTATGTATGTATGTATGTATGTATGTATGTATGTATGTATGTATGTATGTATGTATGTATGTATGTATGTATGTATGTATGTATGTATGTATGTATGTATGCATGTATGTATGTATGTATGTATGTATAATATCTTTATGTGTAAAGATTTTCGATTCACGAGGTGTCATAATTCGTAGCAGAAAATAAATTAGCGAATGTTACTGACCCAGGAGGTGCTGCGGCCACACATTGCAATTGGGCACCAAAATTTAGATGACGCAATTTAACGCGAGGTACCTACAACAGCCCTGCAGCAACAAACAGCTACGTAGGTGCTCATGATTGAAAAAAACATACACTCGTCAACTTCAAAACAGATAGCAGAATATCTTGGACGTTTCTGCGCCCCACACGGGTGTCTTGTTCATACTGAACGAATGCATGGCGTTATTTATTATACAGGGTTGCCACAGCAATCTTTAGCCAGAGTTTGAAAATATGTCGACGCACTCTATGACGATGGGACAAAATGCATGTTGCTTACTATGACATCAAGTAAGCCACTCTATTTTTTGTTTTTCGCTTAATTGCTTATTAGACATGTTTAATTATCTAACTTTTAAAGCGAAGATGCTAGCCGAAAATTCATTTGACAAAAATAACGATCGCTTTGCATAACATCTGATCAGACACTTCCGAACTATATATCTGTTAAATATTTTTTTGTTTTTCTGCTTTCTACAGATGCCCGCAAAATATAAAAAGTCGCAGCTCATTTCTTTAATTATAAAAAGTCATATCTTTAATTGTAATAAAAATGTCACTCAAGCACGACGGCAGTCGAGGAAATCACTTTAATTATTTTGTAGCGAGAGATTATATGCGCAACCATGAACGAAACATATTCACTTTATAATAATTATCCAGGGTATTCGTTTGAATTTATGTTTGCCAGTGCATGATTAAAGCTACTTGTTGATTTCCCCAAGGTACGTTGGACTTCAGCACTCAACTACACAAAGTCATCGACAAACGTGCTATTGGTGAATGTAAAGATTACTAAAATCAACTATATTTGCTGGGAAAACGCAAATAAGCCCAAAAAATGTGGCAAGTGACTGGAAAATTCTACTAGCGACTCGGCGAAAAAAAAAGAACTCCAAATCCGCTTATATAAGCGAAACTGGCAACACTGGTTCAGCTTCATGGGCGAAACTGGCGACTGTGGTTCAGCTTCATGGGCAAAACTGGCAACTCTGGTTCAGCTTCATGGACAAAACTGGCAACTCTGGTTCAGCTTCATGAGCAAAACATCCATGGGCTCACAGTGCATTCAAGTTTAATTGTTTTTCTTTGGGAGATGCCAGAAACATTTTCCGGGGACCAAATTTGTCTCCGTTAATCTTGAAAAACTACCATCAGTTCAACAAATTTTGTTGCTTTTAATTGTTACTGTAGCAGAAAAGCGTGTACTTGTAAAGTAATTTGATTACACGTGCAGACGATCGCACCTATATACCGGTCGCCTAGCATAGCGCAACCTTTATAGGCAGCCAAGTGCTATACGCTGAACTTGTCTCTTAACTTGCCTGTTAATCGGCTTCTTCGAAAATCCGCATAGTAGCATATGGAAATGTTTTGTGAAGAGCTTCTCAGGTAGTTTCAGCAATCATAGAATGCCAATGAGTATTTCTGTTCGTAAGTGTCATCAAAGCGCGGATCTATGCTGTGCGGCGTTGGTGCTATTGATCATACCTGCCCTTCAAGGGAAATATAGCTTCAGCTTGAAAACCACGGCTGCATTTTCTGGCGTATCGATGAGAACACGCAAAATACTCCTGCAGCAATTTCCTCTGCTTTTCCTGCGTCGGTTCCATGTCGACTTCTGATTGATGTGTCACCGTCCTTGTATGTATTACCTTTGCAGCAACACCGTTGGCGATATATTTAGCGGGGCCGTTCTCCTGCTAACGCACGCGAATCACCAGGAAATGTCTCGTTTCACTCTCTTCAAATTTTATTATTGAGTCACCTCATGACCTGTTCGTCTGGGTGCTCATTTTGACTACTCCAAATGTGGCTCAAATGGCACGCCTTTTCGTACCACCTGACCGTGTTCCCGTGATTTGGGGTCCCAGTTAAGGTGGCGATTCTGTCCACGAAACTCTAAAAGGCAACCTAAAGTGCACGCTTTCTTGAAAGGCAGAACACATGTAGTGATCTTGGTACCATTTCTTCGATTGTCGCAAGCGAAAAAAAAAAGAAAAGAAAGAAACCACATTTAACAACGTAGGTCAGTGTTCTCTTTCAAACACACATACTAGAGTCTGAGATGGATTGAACGACGTGGCGCACAGTATCTGGGATTTTTTTACGACAGAATGCACATGCAAGTCGACGGCCATGCCTACCTCTTTGGTTGCCTTTCTTTCCATCGTAGCCGCAGCTTTCCACGCAAGGAAACGGTACGCAAGCCTCAGCAGAACGGATTGTTTTTTTTACGAATTTACCCTTCATGTTCCTGTGCCTCTATGCAAAATTACTGTATATTATTAAGTTAAGTAGAGAAACAGTCAAACCAAAAGGCAATCGCCTTATATTGCAGCAAAGAAGGGTAACCTATACGTTAATACGCATTAAGAGGAAAAATTGCCGCGTCATCAGAAGGACAGATAAAGGATGGCCTGTGAGAACGTCGGAATTGGTGCAAGAGATTGGAAGCGAGACGGAAGACGGCAGAGAGTTAAGTGGCGCGACAAAATTATGATATTTGGAGGCATGAAATGGTACAAACTCCCACTGAAGAGGATGGGTTGGATATCATAAGGAAGATTCCTTCGTCCTGCAGTTGACATAAGCCACGCTGATGATGATCATGAAAACGACACCTGAAAGGGGTGGTCCCTAGCTTAAAGAATAAGCATCATTTCAAACTGTACAGAGAATATGTTCATGTTGCGTAGAGTACTTAACAGAATAGCTTTGTCGCGTGTTCATCTTTATGGCGTACGTACATTACATTTTCATATACACCTGATATCTTGGAAATTAGTTTTATGTAATAGTCACATGGATTTGGTTATACAACGTGATCTTTACATCAAAGCTAAAGCTCTCTATATAACCCGCACTGGCTGTAGCAGCTCACAGCCGAGTTTGAGGTCATTTTCTTAACTTTGTCGGGGGCGTTATCGAGGCTGTATACAAGAACACCGCTAACTTAGTATACTTAAAAATAAACTCAGCTTTATTTAATCCGTAATTCAGTACGACTTGCTTGGTATTTGCATCGTGAAACACGCGCGTGATAACCGACTGGATTTAGGGTGATAGCGCCTAGCGGCATTAAGTTCCTTGCGCAGCACCACAGATTCACCAGCGAGTGGGGTTGTGAATTGACTTCAGAAAACCTTCGCACAAAAAAAAAAATAACAGAGAAAAGGAGCTGTTGGGAGGTGTATTATAGAGCTGTGATATGGGAGCATAAGTTCACTACGCTAAAGGGTTAGTTACCGGCCCATGACAGTTAAAATGTTTGAATGATAATAGGTTCGCATGAAAACTACACAAACACATGTTTACCTTCGTAAACATACGGAACCGACATTTGGTGGGTACGTGGTACCTAACTGTAGGCTACGTAACATATATCGGAATGGTTAATAATTATTAAGGACCTAATTAGACTGTGGGAAGCCTATAGCTAGATTTCCTATAGAGTTAAGACGATGGCGTTTAGGTGTGTAGCCACATATCCAACATTGGGCTTATCAGGTTACTCATAGTTGACTCACACTGCGCACCTTGAGTAAAGTGTGAGGTGAGGGCTGACTTCACTCCCGTAGTTTGCGGCCTCGCGTACCCCGCACTCTGAAGTATCGCATTGCCAAGTATCGCTCCGTATTTTCGCTTGGCCGCGCGCTGGCTTCGTGCAGACGTCAGCGCCGGGCGGCGTCTTACGTGAGCTTCGCACGGCGCTCGGTTGGCGGCGTGCAAGTCACGTTTGAGTGGCGGCGCTGCCTTCTTAACAAGGTGTGGGTCCGAGCTAGTTTGTCCCGTCCGTGTTGCGCCCGTCCGTGTTTGTATCGTCCGTTGTCTTGAAAATTTTTGCCCAAGAAGTAGCTGCCTTCTTAGTAGCCATGACAGCGCTGCCAGTAGCCATAATGGTGAGACACTCGCCATCATGGCTACTGGCGACACAAAGAATGACACTCCCACGTTTCATCCCCAGTATACGGGCCTTGCTGGCACCGGTGATCTAGGCGAGTGGCGCCACTCGGGACACTTCGTGGAAATCGCGTCCAACGCAAGTCTGGATGAAACCGACTGCATGGGGTCGTTCGATGTGGTTTCCCTTTTCACCAGCGGGCCCTTTCCCCTCGCCCAGTCCGTGACGCGCCGGGCGCTTGAAGACAACTCCACCCTGAACATTAGAACACCGCTTTCGGTCGATCACATATGCCGGCTATTGGAATTCTGCCTCTCCAGCAATTACTTTTCCTTCAACAACATATTCTACAAGCAGACCAGTGGGACCGCAATGGGGGCCTCGATATCGGCCACGGTGGCAGCCCTTGTGATGGAGGACATTGAAAATCGGGCACTTTCCGTGTTTGACCCCAAACTCAAGCTGTTGTGCAGAAGTACTTGTTCTTGGGCTAGTTGGTGCTTGCTAATAATCGTGATGTAGCGCGAAAAAGACAAGGACACAGAGAACCACAAACCGCAGGCGCTACTAACAACTTTTGGTTGTTAGTAGCGCCTGTGGTTTGTGGTTCCCTGTGTCTGTATTGTCTCTTCGCGCTACATCATGATTATTACCAAGCTGTTGGTTCGCTATGTTGATGATTGCTTCTGTGTGTGGCGAAGGTCGACAACCCTATCGCCTACTCCATTGAGCCTGACATACAGTAAGTTCACAGCCGGAAAAGGGAGAACCATTCGGGCTCTCCCGTCTCTGGATGTACTGGCGAAAAGGCCAACGACACAGCCTTTCCTTCTCGGTTTTCAGGGAAACCAACCCGCACAGGACGCTATCTCCACTTCAGTTCGAACCGCCCTACCTTCCACAAGCTTTCCGTGGTGCGAAGCCTTGTTAGCAGGGCCTGAATGAATCTGCTCATCGCCGCAGCGGCGGAAGGGAGCAAGGGAGAAAATAGTCAGTGACCTAAGCACCAACGGCTATACAAAAGCGTTTATTCGCAGAGGCTTCCGTAAGGAGAAAAGACGGTGGAAACGTGGCACCTACGTCGGCCGAAACGACACCGCGTGTCGATCCCCTACATCGCTGGAGCAAGCGAACCAATACTGAGAAAGGCAGGGGTCGACGGTGCCCACAAGCCATCCACCACCATCGGCAGTTTCATCCTTCGGCCCAAAGGCCGTTCACCTGCGAAAAAAACTCAGGGCGTCGTGTGCCGGATTGCGTGCGCCTGCTGCCCCGCTTCCTACATTGGGGAAACCAAGAACTTCCATAAATGAACGGGGCAGCACAAGAATGTCCTCCGTCAATTGAACAGCGAGTGGAGCGCAGTGGCAGAACACTGCGAGTGCTTTGACCACCACATCAGTCCCGATGATGCGGTGATCCTAGAAAAAGAAAGGAACCTGCACCGGCGGCTCCTCGAATTCTGGCACATACAGCAGACAGCGAGAAACATCGGCCGCACCACGGGGACACTATACTCCCTCTACTGCCGGGGCTTGCAACGAGTCACGGCAAATCTCACACGCACGGCAAGAAGTCGTATATACGCGCTGCACATCTCGGGCCTTCTCACCCCCTGAAGAAGAAGCCGGTCGGGTTACGAAACTTTGGGTTTCTTAAAATAAATTTTGGTCGGCATTTCCGTTTTCTCTAGCGATAAAACACTATGCATACTAGAATAAAAAAAAGGCATGATAATCAATACTTTTTTTGTAGTGCTTCTTAGACAATGCATTTTTTTCAACAACAAGAGTATGGAAACACCTTGACACAACGCTTCAGAATCTGTGGCACAATGTCAAACGCCAAAGTGGCTAGCAATTACTACTGATATTTCATTTACCAAATGAGACTAAAAATGGCGTGTTCTGCGTTTCTATAACTGTAAATGTGGCATTCAAGTGTTTAGTAATATTTTCAGTCTATATCTCATATATGCTGTTATAAGATCGGGTATCTTGATAAATTTGTTACAAATGTCGCTACATGCTATAACTGCTGGCCTCGTGCAGGGGGGAGCGCATCGTGTACCCAGAACTATTTCGCAGCCGAGAAGCCGATGGTGGCCGCATCCTGAAGATATCCGACGACATTTTACTTAGGCTTCAAAAAAGAGTTCGGTTTTTGCGAGAGAGGTTCTGGTGCGGACCTACACAGATGGTATACCCATGCATTCCTATGTAAGTAAGAAACACTCAAACATCTTGAGAGAAGACGTGCACTTACGAGGAACAAGAAGTGCTAAAGCCTGGTGTTCTGCTTGATACTTACAGATGAGCGGACCTTACCTAGAGGATGATCTTTACCACGACGATGATGCAATGGCGTCCGTTACTGTATCCGAAGACAGTGGAGTTAAAGTGGTTCGAAGAATGTTCTTGTATTCACGAACATAAGATTGGTTCAAGGAAATTAAGCGAGATGTGCGCATAGGAATGCATAACAGATTTATGGAGGATTCCTTTCGTTTTAATGCGCGATATTATGCATTGATTTAAAAACACTTCGGGGTGCTCTTACACTGATTTGACAAATTGCGTCCAGAAATTCATATGAATGTCTTCTGTCGAAATAGGCACAGAGGCGACCACTGCCTGATTTATTTCAAATGTTTGTTTAGAGCATAGAGGTGGCTTAAGAGCATGGAGGTGGATGGTGGCATCAGCCCAGTCTTGGAGCCAGGATTCTCCCAAGTACGCGTTCTTGACCTCACTGTCGACTTCGTACGGTGGCGCTATTTGGGACGCTGCTTGTAAACAATGCTTCAAAAAATGAGCCTCTACACTTTCAGACATTTTTTTAATTATGTCTTTAGAAGGTTGACGGTATATCTGCTCATGCAGAACATAATACATCCTTGTCGTACAAAAGAAGACGTATTACTGTCGTACCACATTTGGTTAATGCACTCACGAAGCGCTGATTCTGTCCTCGTTCTTCAAGCAAACGGACCAATACTGCAATATTTGCGATTATAGCAGCCGTAATAGCAAAATAAGCAACGTTGGATGCACAAATCGCAAAATTTGCCAGAACATTGTTTTTTTTTATTTTTCCAAGGCGTTTGATGTCGTTCCCCATAAGAATTTAATAACAAAATTATTAACTATAGGTGTTGAACGGAAGGTTGTAGAATGGATTACGTGCTACTTAAGAAACAGAAGACAACATGTTACCATAAATGGCTGTGTCTCGAAAGAGCTGGAAGTGTACTCTTGTGTTCCGCAGGAGTCAGTCCTCGGGCCTCTTCTTTTTTTAGTTTATATCAATGATATTCATAGTTGCGTTGAGCCACCGATTCAGATTAAACTATTTACGGATGACTGTGTAGTATACACAGCTATAAATAATTAAGCAGACCAAATTAAACTTAATGATGCCTTACGCTCAATTGACGAATGGTGTACAAGGTGGGGATTAAAAATAAATCCTTCAAAAAACAAATTCCATTATGTTTACCAATAAAACGATGCCCTTTCACTTTACATATTCTATAGGAAATGCTACCATCACGAGAGTTGATCGTGTGAAATATCTAGGAGTCACACTCACCAGTAACCTCAACTGGGAAATGCATGTTGAAAACGTGTGTAGGGGTGCACTGAAGAAATTGTCCTTTTTGAAGAGAAAACTACGTAATACTCCTCCCACGGTGAAACTGAGAGCATATAAAGCACTAGTGCAACCAAAATTAGAGTATGCCGACATTATTTGGAGCCCTTGGCAACAATATTTGATTAAAAAAATTGAAAGAGTCCAAAATTTAGCTTTACGTTTTAATTATTCCGCTTACTCCCGACGGTCTAGCGTAACAAATCTACGTATTAAGGCAAGCCTACCAAAACTTAAGCAGCGCAGGATAGTATCCAGATTAAAATTCATCTACCAACTCTACCACGGGGACTTAAAATTATCACGGAAACGTTATCTTCAGCAACCTTCAAAACTTTCAGCAAGGACGAATCACGAGAAAACTTTTTCGGCAGCCACTTAGCCACAATAATGTCCACAAGTTCGCTCTGTTTTCTCGCGCCATTTTTCACTGGAATGCGTTATCTGCTGAAGCAGTGAATGCTGCCTCGACGGCTTCATTTATGAAACATATCGAAAGTTTAAGTTTTTTTGATAAAAGTGATGTATATTGAAAATACCTTGATTTGTGTACGATATAAGTGACTTGCGTATATTGAAAAAAAAAAAATTTGTGCGACTCTGTTGTCTACCATTAATCTATAAGTACTAAACATTGATCTTACTTTCCAGTTGTGTACCTATTATTTGTATATTATTTCAGTTATGCCAAGCTATTCGGTGCATAGCTATATATGGTCTGATTGTATTCTTGTATTTCACTGCTGCATGGGCCCGAGGAGGCTCTGCAGTATCTGTAAATAAAAATAAATAAAAAAAAGGAATAACGAGAAAAGCACGTGTATAAGGCATTCATCCATGCAACGGAAATGCTTACAAGGCATGAATCACGCGAGTTCAATCGCACGTACCGTAAGGTTTCTCAGCATGCGAACAGAGTTCAAAGTCATCACTCGTTTTACTGAATTCTGTGAACTCTGCAGCTAAAAACATGGTATAAACAATAATATACCATAACATTGGAGTGCTTATTGCTCTCTGTTGACGCTAGCATATTATACTAAGGAAGTTGAGTTCAAATATTTTTTCTTCATACTGCAAAACGTTGTGATTGTTCTCAAGCTTGCAGTAAATATTGCTAGCAGCAGATAATGTCAGCATAGCAGATAATGTTTGCAAGAAAGAAACGTCTACAACAGAAAAATCTTTGTGGATAACGTCAGAATAATTCTATTTCTATTCGCAGGAAGGCATTGTCAACCCAAGAATGCGTATTGTACCACTCCAGACAGAAGAACGCAGTCAAGACGGCCGTATCGCCCACCAGCTTATTGAAATTCCAGATGACATATCAAGTGACAATGAAGACTACGGTAAAGAGTAGTGATTTTTCTATGGTTAGAATCATTGAAAGTGCCTATTTATATCTATTCGCAGATTTGACTACATCCACGCATATACTAAGCCCATCCGGAACCCAGAAGGAAAATCGTGAGTCCTGCCTACCTCAAAAATTCGTTGACATTGTTAAATGCTTCTGACTGCTCATATAGTGCAAATGTATTCGTTTCAGAAACTATACAAGTGACAGAACGTTCAGCTGATACTGTATATCCTGAACTTTTTGTTGTTGTGGACTCTGCCTTTGCAGCGGTTTTCAGTAGTACCGCCAAAATCATTAAATACGTCTCCATATCAGTAAACGCTGTAAGTAAGTACACTGGCACAGCAGTGGGATAGAGTGGAGTTTGATTACGCGTCATTTCTTTTTTTTTTAATACAACTGTTTTTTTCAAATGTCTAACGCAATTATGAGTATGCAGACGTTTGCTTGCAAATGATCTTTAAGATAACTGAATGTAGCACTATCACTTGTTCATGGAAGCTTTGGCATGAATTTCTCTGTATGGTGAATTTTTTTTCTTGATGGAGTGTTGAATGGTTTGCAAAACTATTCAACATCAAGTTGTGAGTGGTATACGTTTTCAAACGAGCATCAACCTCTGTCTCATTGATATGTAAATACAATAGCGTAAGCATCTGTTAAGTCAATAGTCTTATTGATCACAAGAGGGATCTTCCTGCTAAAATGTTTACTCACACTGAAGTGAAAGTCATCTCTGGTCGTGGTCCGCAAATTATATTTGAGGAAGTCGAGAGTGAACACCTCTGTTAATGCAGTGTTTTCTGTGTTTTGTTCAGGTCATCATAGACCGTTAGTTTATTAAACAGAAAACTCTGCGAGTGTGTACTGTTTTATTGGTTATCCTCCTGTTTTCTTTTAAATTGCAACTTTTATATTTAGTTGAAGCACGTATATAAGTATCTTTCTTTCAGATGAATCTTAAATACTTGGGGGGTCACTGATCCTAAAGTGAAGCACAGACTGGTTGGACTGGAGGTCACAACTGTAAGATGCACATATTCAATTATGAAAATTTTGAGAAGATCGTTTAAAATTTTCTTCCTTCGCCTAATCTTCCTTCGCCGAACAACTGGTGTTCATAAAAATGATTCTATTAGAAACCTATTGCTAATGGCAGCTTCAAGTGCAAATAATATTAGATACTGAAGCTTACCCACCAATAAAAAAAGAAAGAAAGCAGCGGGAAAGGAAAACCTTTTTGAACGGAATCCTCGGCTGAGTTTTCTCCCGGTTTGCGTTATGCGTATGCGGTTGCTGAAGGATCTTAATAACCGACGCCAACCGCGGTACAAATCGTGCAGCACAGAGCAAGCTGTGCGGCTGTATTCGTTTATGCATGCTAGTGACATCGAGTTGTCTCGCGCCTTGCGTGTACGCATGGAGAGTGCCGACTATGCCAAACGTTTATGCAGGGTCCTTTTCATAATATGAGCACAGCTTTCGGTTGGGGCAATGCCAACTGTGTTTGAAGTTTTGACTATCCCCAGTTGTAGACGTTGCTCCGTTCCTCCGTCACCGAGTTCCTCAGAAAAAACCAATTTACATTTTTTCTGAGGAACTCGGTGACCAACTACCGTCACGACTGCGGCACCTGATACTGCAGTTATTGTTGGCCACTCCTCAATCTAGAGCCATCTTTCAATCTTGTGCGAACTATTTTCGCAACGCCTCTCACTGTCCACCACTCATAATCATAGCTGGCTCCGTCAATATGTCTGGATGGACAAGCTGCTCTCGCCGACCACATCTGCGCCTGCTGGTTTTCGGTATGTACACCTATGGCGCCGGCGATAGTCTCAGTGCCAGGAAGCTGACTCTCGCGCCTGGCGGAAACCATCGACTGCCCTATCATTGGCTTTGAGAAGCTGTCGACCCGATAGAATGCGTACGACGAAATTCGACACAACTGATTTTTTTTACCACGTAGTAGTCATATTTTCGGTTGGCTGAGCAGCAACAAAAGAATGCGATTTAATATGAAAAATTCGACTGTACGACTTTAGGAAATAATTAGAGATTAGAGCAGAGCTTACGAAATGTTCGGTTAATAAGCACTTTTTGATGACAGTAGGTTGCTTTCGCTAAGAAATGTTTATTGCCGTTCGAGATTTGAGCACCCGACCAAAATCACAGAAAAGGATGAGGGAACGTCAGAAAATTAGTGGCACATGGCTCGTTGTAGTCTTGTCACATGAACTAGATTGCTGCGAGACTCTTTATTTATGTTACATTTGTTATAGTTAAAGACTGTGTACATACATTGACGTTCAAAATAAACGTAGCTGATAATTGTTTTTGTAGCATGCAAGGCATTTATGTAGTTTCAGTCTCAACATGCATACACTATAGACTTCGGTGCGTGCAGAATATTCGAGAAATCATAGTAGCGTCTATATGAACTCTGCCATCCCAACGCCAATGCATTTTCAATAATTAGCAAATACTTAAGTGCTGCATGTACTTTTTGATCCTGCTAATATTAACCTATGTTGTAATCATATTCTGATGGCGTTTCTTTAACTGCGGTCTGCTGTATCATACATTAGCTAAAAATGTTTAACCACTCTTTCGGTAACGCGGTTTTCTTTCATGATATATTTAGATTCAGCAAGAACGGTTTCTCCGAAGGGTAACTATGGACCCAAGATACGTTCATGCACAGGGAACCCTTGCTTCTTTCCAAACATATATCATAGAAAACCGTGAACTCTATGGTAAAGCCGACCTTGTTTATCTTCTGACTGGGTAAGTTTAGAGCCTAATATTTTATGAAGTGTACAATCTCGGTTTATACAAGCGCCGTTGTTCGAACACACTTACATAAATGCGTGAACTTCGGGAGTTCTCTTATCCGAACTTTGTGCTTTTCAAGTGAACATTTCTATTAGCTTCAGTGTCTCCTCTGTGAGCAAAATAGCAGTAGCATACTCTTTTGGAACTTAACACTAAATACGAAGGTGATTTAGCTGAAAGATTCCTGCTTATACGCGCACGCATTGTTCTTCTAATTGTTCCGTGTGTTTGCTATAACCGTGTACCTTAAAATTTATTTTTTTATGCAAGTAAAAATGGTGTGCTCATCCGGGTGCTCTAAAACATTATTCTTGTGTTTTGTCTATTCTAAAAAAATGTTTAACATCGCAATGCTCCTGTGTAAATATTCATGTGAACTACGAACATCTTCCAAAGATATTCAAATGCATTAAGAGACACTTTGTTAAGAGCGACTTAAATTTATATGCGATTACTGACTATGCTGCCCGCCCATACGATGCGCCAGGAGTAATTAAGCGCTGCGCCCCACCCAGCCACAAAGAACCCGGACCATTCATCCTTCAACAAACAGCCATGCCCCGTCTGGAAAAAATTAATGCGAACTTCGGAGGGTGGCGGTAGGAGGGTTGGCGCTTCGGCTTCCTTAGAAATCAGTCGCTGAGGGCTCAAAAACAGTTCTTTTCACGTCATGCCATGCCAGTTAAGCCGTTTCGAGATTCACTCACATTTAGCCTCTCAGGGAAGGCAACACATCGCTTTAATGTCGACAACTTCGTGCGCATCACCCCAAAAACTGAGTAATTCGGAGAAAATCGGTGGAGGCTCCTTCTTGCGCATCATTCGTCATATTTTTTCGGTTTCTGTCAGGCCATACGGAACTGGAAGCACCATGAATGGCATTAAACGGTTTTAGCTGAGCGTCGCTTACGCACGGCCCCGCGCAGATGTAGCGTCCTGAGACAGTGCAGGGAACTGCATAGATATCACGTTTTTGACGAGCAAGTGTTGCCGAGACGCACTCAGCTTGTCTGCAAAATGACGGCGAAAAGAAGTTGACTCTCTGCTCAATCTCTGCCTCACCCTCTGCTCAATCGTATTCGTAAGCGGAACGAGAGATGATGCATTTTACGTTCCAATGGTCACACGATCCTCCTGCGCTCGCGCTCTGAGTTCGTACTACACATTTGTCTGAAAATCGCTATCATACGGACGTCTGAGCGGAGAGGATCGTAATTCCTCAGCTAGAGGTTTATATTCTGTCAGGCGATGTCTGTATCGGTCTGACTGCAACCATATTTCGTGGCAGTGGTAAACAAAATAAGAGTATCAACGGCCATGCAAATGAGAACCACAAAATTTTTTTTCCTCCCGGTTGATCTGTGCTATTCGAGGTCATGAAGCCAAGTTATTCAATAGTCCTGTAAGGCCGCATATAGCGAAAAAGTCGCACCGTTCCATATCCACTTGCCTAAGATGACTGGAAGGCGAAAGTAATGTTCTGTTTCTTCTCAGTCGTATTGTTGCAGTCGAAAGGTTTCCACACGTAAAGTAGTTTTGCAGCGCCTCCGCGATCTGAGGATTTGGAAGCGCACGGCAGTTCACATGGTTTTGACGCGCCTCCATGATCGGCCCACCTGTGAGCAGGCAGCATTGTCATGCAGTGACGTTATCATGTAACGTCACGATTGCGTCAGGATGAGTCACAAATTTTGGCGACCAGCGGCGTCAGAATGACGTCATAAGGTGGTGTCAAGAAGTTATCGTTTGTTGCGTATTGACGCCACCTATGGTGCCTTTTCGCCATTAATTAGGCATCTTCGGCTTTAAACTCAATAAACATGAGTGCTACCAGCGCGGAAAAAATTGCGATGTGCAGAAATTTTGAGGTCCTGAGATCTGTGCATAATCATGCGCAGAAATTTTAGGCATTGCCCATTGCGCCACCTATACTGAACTTCACCGCATTAACTAGTGTACGTTGAGTTGCATTCTACGGCAAATATCTTTTGTGTTGACAATGTTATAAAAAAGTTCCACTTGGTCGCATGAAGTGGACACCACGTTTTCATAATACAGGTATTCGAGAAACTATTTGTGATTTTTCTGTATTGTATGCCAAACTTACGCGCTGTTGCTCGGAAAATAACAGGAAATGTTTGACCTAATGAAACATTTAGATAGTACTACCACCTTAGATAAAATTGACAGTTTTGTACCGTTTCTTTTTTATCTTTCAGACAAGACTTGGCTACAGTAAAAAATTACCAAGTATCTAATCGCAGTGGTGGTAAGGTGTTCCAAAGCCATAATGTTTTTATCCTTTACATTAGTGTTAAAACAGATTGCTTTGTCTGCATTTTAATAATTTAAAACCGTAATTTTATTATATCCTCTCATGGTTACTGAATGAAAGTGCAAAACGGAGCATATAAGATAAAATATGCATCGTCGTCTCACAGAGCGTCTGAATGAATCAAACTACCTGTTGAACTGAACACTATCTCTTTAGGGGCATAGGGATAATTGGATTAATTTTTATCATTTGCGAAATGCGATCCCGTACATTTTGAAGCTGGGTACAGTGCACATGTTATACACATATGTGTACACTGCTTACGCATCTACGCTGAGTGGATTACATATGCTAAGTCAAAAATTGTGCAGGAGATATATCAAATGCAAAATATGCATATCTATCTATCTATCTATCTATCTATCTATCTATCTATCTATCTATCTATCTATCTATCTATCTATCTATCTGTCTGTCTGTCTGTCTGTCTGTCTGTCTGTCTGTCTGTCTCTGTGCACATTACTCAACATGCGTCAGCCCAGCTTTGGATATTCGTCCTTATGGCATTTGTGCCATCCCATATCACTACTACTGCAAAAGTTTCATTTGCTGCTCGATGAACCCCAGACCTTTAATATTGTCAACACAATAAAACGCCTTAAACATTCCTGAATGACATGCGCTATTCCAATAGGGGGCGTAATACATGGAAAATTACTGGAAGCCGATATCGCGCAAAAAACATTAGGCCCTTATTTATTGATTCAAAAGAAGAGCGAAGTGTATAATACTGGTGAATTATCATTTTGTGAAGCAGGTAAACGGCGGCACTTTGAGTATAAATCTCTGAAGTCCCAAAATTGATTGTCAAAGATTCTAGAAATCACAGCAGGCTTTGGTGTTGATGAAGACCTTAATACGGACTCGTGTGTGTGTGTGTGTGTTTCTGCGTGTGTGTGTGTGTGTGTGTGTGTGTGTGTGTGTGTGTGTGTGTGTGTGTGTGTGTGTGGTTGTGGCGCGCGTCTGTGCGTCTATTACGAATAAACATGCACCCATAGTATATGACTGAGTTTAAGTTCGATATGTTGGTTATACACTCATGAAGCAGCATAGTAAACATCGCAAATACTTTGATGGCAAATGTAGGCATGTTTTAGACTTATTTTCTATTCTTCTTTAGGGTACGCATATATAAGAACAGTGTGCACTGATAACAAAGTTGGAGTTGGGGAAGACAGACCCCCCCACTTTCAAAGGGGTTCATGTAATGGCCCATGAAATCGGACATATGTAAGTGCCAACATCGCTTATGAAACTCAAACTGTTCGTTTAATGTGTTCTTTAAAGAGTCATTTTCTTTGGAACGGCCTTGTTTGCAAAACGCCTAAGTAAACTCAGCAGGCGTCGAAAAAATTGTAAAAAGGGCATGTAAACACGATTCTTAACAGTAAAGTTCGGATCCTGTATCATCACGTGGTCACACTGCCCATAAACGGCCACAATTTCGCTAATATTTACCGGCCAAGCTCATGACAGCATGATACGTAATGCTTTGGTGGAAAGATGTTACAGTGTATTACAACCTGTACAAATGAAAATAAATATAAGCTTGAGTTCGCGGAAGCAGTGTTAAGACCAACATTTTACGTCAAGTTCGACCATTTTTTTTATGACTCTCTTTCATGTCAGACGAGGGTTCGGCTGGGAACAAGCTCGCGGCCACTCCAATCTCTGAAGGTTGACGACCAGTGAAGCTGTTTGGTGCGACACAGTGGTATCACTGCTAGTTCCACGCCATCATTTATAAGAAACATCGCGCCGCCATCTTAACCACACCACCCTCCCCCACTACACTCTAGGCTGAAAGCTCGCGCTGGCACCGGTGAAAGAATTCGCAGCGTCGTCAACGTCGTTTCGTCACTTGCGTTCGCTAGCTTTTTCAGCCGCGCTTTTTTTTTCTCGCTGGTCTCGGCGTCTCTCCTCATGAGCTAGTTGTTGCCCGGGCCTGCCATGGCCGTTAAATGAACATGACAACGTTGCAGAGAGAATGGTGCCTCGTTGACGCGTGTGTCATTCGCTGCGAGAGAGAGTGGAGCTGCTCCACCGACCCATGTTCAGGTGCGCGCTTGCCCCAAGTGAACATTCGCCCCGAGCTCGACCCTCTCCCAGCACTCTAAGGTCACCCCTCGCGCTACGATTCACTCACGTCGACGCAACTTTTTTCTCTACACCCTGCAGAGCACGCAGTTTTCCTCAGGAACTAGTTGATGAAGATCCGCAGTAAAAATAAAATTGTATCTTAAAAGGGTCTTAAGAATACCTCGTGTATTCTCTCAGTGACAATGTATTGCAAAATCTGAGTTTAGGGATTACAAACTTACAAATTACAAAGCCTGCCACGCATAGCGGATGTCACACTATAGTCGGATAGAACATAAAATTTTCGGAGAGGCCCCGCGCAGATGATGATGACGCTTGGTGGCCGATCGCCATCCGACTGGAGAATTAGTCGCGCTCATGCACTGGGCTGCATGCTCCGAAGGCGAAGTTAGCGGCAATCCGTCTTATAACGTCAATATGGAGCTCGTGATACTTGGGGAAGACTTGTGTGCATCCACTACTGATCCCAAGGTCAGGGCATCGAATCTTGGCCGCGGCGACCACATTTTCGATGCCGGCGAGGAAGGTTGAAGACCGTGTACTTAGATTCAGGTGCACGTTTTAGGAGCCCCGCTGTTCGAAATTTCTGGAGCCCTCCGCTAAGGCGTCCCTCATAATCATACTGCGGTTTTAGGACGTTAAACCACAAGATTTATATTACTATGCGCATCCGCCGTTGAAGAGAAAATTCCGCCGACTTCTAAGGTTATGTCCCACTATAGACACATTTAGCTGGGCGTACACAAAAGTTGCGCACCCAGAGCACAACAAGTTGCTCTGACTGTGAGGGGCGCTTACCACAACATATTTATTTCCACCGTGCTTTGATACGTTTTGCTCAACGAGATACAGTTAATACCCGACCCGAAACTTTCGACATCGCTATGTGTTCCTCGAGAAAGACATTTGAGGGTGTGGCAATTCATTCACGGCCTCTCTGTGTAGCCCGTCTTTTTTTTTTGTATCATTATTTATTGAGATGCAACGTAAACATTTCGAATGATGTTTTACACTCCGCTCAATTCTGTGGTGTTTTGCAGCGCACTGTATCACATTAAATGCATATATCAAGCTGGAAGACGAAACAACTTTATTATGACAAATCTTTATTATACGAAGCTTTTAAAGTTCTTGGTTGGTTCGTCGAACTTTATTATAAGAGTCCTGAGTAGTCTTGGCGATATTACGAAGTGGTTTGGACAATTATCCACGCTCGACTATAACTTTTATTGAGAGTAATTCAGCCTAGCAATAGACGGATGTTATTGCATAGATATTAACACAATTAAGTTCAACAAGAGTCGTAGTACGGCTGTATGAAAAGTTAACCTTCGTTCTACATGCTACTCTGTAAGGCTTAGTGATAGCGAAAATTGCGATGGGTACTTAATTGTGGACTGATAATGTAGCTACCATGATAGTGCTGAAAAAGATATTGATACTTGTTTATTTGTCATGCTTACTTTGGCTGCGGAAGTGCATCTCCCACATGTCAAGTATTGGTATGCATTCAACTTCTAGCATGGGTTGTCTGCACGACGGCGAATACTCTCCCTATGGAAATGATGGCATTCCTGGATCAGAGAGTTGCCCTTTCGAAGACGGTTTTCTAATGAGCTACCTCAGAAAAGACAAGAACACGTACAAGTTTTCTTACTGCAGCATCACACAAATGAGGGAGACTATATGGTATGCTTTCTTTCTTTTCATTATTTGAGCAAGACACGCCCCATTATGAGCGACAAGCACGGAAAAATGTTGCATGGGTTGCCTGGGAAAAATTGTGAGCATGGCAAAAAGAAATTCATACTCTTACCCATTGAAGAACGCCGAATTTTGCATTAAGACTCTGTGACTTTTTTACGTGGTTTTGAAGCTACGAGTGTGTATGAACAGTTGAAATGCTTCCAGGTGCAATTCGGCTTACATATACCTCTCTGATACAAGTTACGCACTGCAGGCTGAAACAACGCGATCAACTTCCTCCGGCCAGTTTCTTCTTTTACTGCATGGATTTAAAGAGGAGTGGATGGCTATGTTTGGCTCTGGCCATTTTTTGCGCGATAGCTGCCATCGTAATGTTGTCAGCATTCGCATAACTAGGAAAACACATCAACTAACACTATTGTATTGCTTTACTTAGGGCACCAACGGCGTCCTGTCTACGCGAAGAAAACTACGTTCGCACTTCACTGAAAAAGTATCGTTATCTGCCAGGAAAATTTCTGACGAGGACACAGCAGTGTCAGAATGCTTTTCCAACATTGGAAAAAGTTCATTACATAGAAGTGAGTATAACCGCACAAAATTGGCTTATTGAGTGCGCTTTGCATCAAGAAATTGTACTCTTCAGGTCTGACCGAGAATGTGCTCTCTAAAACGAAATTCTGGGCCCGAATTTACGAGTATTTTTTTTCGTAAAGACTCCATGCTACTGGATGCAGTCGTCCTCCCTAATGTTATTACCCGCATCAGCGTTGCTATAAATTTTCTCGCATAAATAATTAGAGCATTAGCAGTTTTTACGGACAAGTGCCACGACTGTCAATGACACTGTAAAGGTGGTTAATAGTCGTTTCCTGACAATCTATTGAATGCACACGAATCAGTTTTCCTAAAGTTTTTGGTACTTTTTTTGTTGAAACACTATCTCTGCCGGCAAAATTAAACCGGAGACATTGAATTAAGCAGATGGTGCCATAGCCACTGGGCTACCGTGGCACAATCTACGATAAATTTGTTATGTTTATTTCTTTCTTCAGGGCTCCTCTGTTATAAATATTCTGATTTATCAAGAGAAACGTTCGCTAGCGCATATGAGTTGTGCTATTCCTTCGCGTAAAAAATTGGGGGGACCCTCAAGCTTCGCCTTAAGAGTTGAACGCGATAGCGATATCCTGTCCCTAGTGCGTACTTCAATCACTTAGTGCATACTTTGTAATGGGTAGCATGCTTTAATTAAACCACGAGCAATTATGCGCGGGAAATGCGGGAAATGTTTTCGAACTTGTTATGCACCCACTACGTGGTATTACGGGAATACGCGCAGTAAGGTGTGTGCCTTTTGTAATGGGTGGATGGCTTTGAACCACAATCTCCTTATGATATTCACATATTCTGATGCCCAATGGCAATGTACGCTTCTACCACGCAATATTACTGCGATATTACATGTTGTATTGTGAAGCCTGTATACAGGATGCGTGTGTTTTTATAAAGCATGGAAGTTATTTTCACTGCATTTCCAAGCGGAGGAAGTTATTTTATATGTAATCCCAAGTAGAAGCTTAGCTGTGTGGTAGAACACCTGCTTGCCACGCAGACGGCCTGACTTCGATCCTCATTTCGAACCCGCAAATTTTTATTATTTATTTTATTTGCATCTTCCTCGATTTTTCGGTCTCGGGCAAGATGATGATTTTTCGCTCACAACCAACGATGCCGCCGCCGACGCCGACAGCGACGCCGACACCGGAATTTCTGCAAAACGGGCTCTTTAACGCTATCGCGTTGAAAAGTGCATGTATTAATGTCACCCATGAATATATATATTCAATGTCCTGAAGCAATGTGACTCCATTGGGAGATTTTTTAACATATAAATTACTATGTAGCCCGCCGGTAATTTTTTGTGCGAGCAGGGGGGGCTCAAACAACAGAACAGCTTCACATAATTCGTGACAGTGTACTAAGCCCCAGCCCGTTCAATGTTGCGCTCATTGGTCTTGTTGATATTGTACCAAAATCGGTTTCTCTATCCATATACGCACACGGCATTTGCCACTGGAGGTCTGCAGTTATTCGCCCGCGCGTGCGTGCACGATCACAACGGGCCGCGAGCCTGAAAACAGCTACTCTTTTATATCATTTAGCAGTTTTGAATAACACGCGTCAGGTTGGGCAATCACCCTAATCACATCCATCATTAAATCACCGTTAATTGTGGGTTTGTACTGGAACGGCCAAACAGCCATGTCGTGTATTTCGTCTCTAGTTGAATGGCCTCTACTCTATCCTAATTAAAGTGGTACAAGAAAATCACACATAATGTCCGCTAAGACTCCATATCTTTTATACTAAAATTTTCGCAATTTTGTAAGTCTCAATAAAGTAATTATGCCTCAGCGTACAGAAATTTATTGTTTCGTAACTTAACGTTTGCAGAGTATCGACAGCGATTACGAACATAATAATTATGACTTGATTTGAAAGTAATTGGCTTATTTCAATTTTGTCAGAGTAGTAAAATAATGTTTTTGAGACGACAACTACGTGAGGAATGCTGTTGACACATTTTTGTATTAGTCACAGAAACTTTATAGACATTCCGCAACACCCTGATGTTTGCATCGATCAATATAAATAAAGTGGCATACCCTCATGGATAACCCTTAAAACAGTTTATCTGTATATCTTCAAAGGAACACAATTCCTAATTTTTAAAAAAAATTCTGCATGTAATGACTATGCATTTGCTCTGTCTCAAGTGTGTTCACTGCACAGCGATATTGCGATATAGTGATCGACTAAAATAGTGTTTTCAGTTGTTTTCTTGTGTGTCTCCTCGAAAGTCCACATAACGTGTGTTTTGTAACAAAGAACAACCTAATGGTTTTTTTTTTCAGAAATATGGAGTGCAAGACTGCACCATAAGATGTGGAATTTCAAGCAAAGATTCAGATTCACAACTAAAAACTCTTCACTTAAGTGATGGAACTAAGTGCGAAAGCAAGCGTGGCAAGAAATGCGTAAATACTGCCATTCTTCATTCTATCATCTACGCGCACCATGCTTTTTATGTGCTCTTACGGAACGCTGTTACACTGATACCTATATGCACATATATTTACATGGTGAGCACCGCGTCGATCCCCGTTACATCAAATGAGATGGCGCGAATCAACAGCCCTTTCGTCGTATTCTATGTTGGTCTACTGCCGCGATTTCTTTTCCTTTTGCTAGCACTACCATGAATTTTGTAACACTCATGTCATGAGGCCATATCAGAACGCAGAGAAGAAAATTAATTATACAGATTTAAGCGCGCAATGAGAAAGATATTTGTCTGTACGCTAGCAGAAGGCTAGAATTAGGCAGCAGTGAACTGCGAGGAATGATTATTCATGATAAGGCGTGTAGTATAAATTGCGCAAGTGTTTCACTCTTGTAACACAGGGATGCGAAACCGCAGGCTGAACTCACCTAAGACAAATTAATCACATCCAGGAAGTTGATATCCACGCTTTGAACTTCTGAGTGGAAAATATTTCTTTATGTTTTTTCAAGGGTGTGCAGACTTTAGCGATGTGCCAACTGCGCGTCTGGAAGTCAAGACACCCACTGACGTAGTTGCATAATTTGTTGGTGTTTGGCTGATCATGATGATCAAAAAGGACGTTTGAGCCCTTCTTAATGTTTGGGACACTTTACATCACTCACTCGTTATGCAATTCCTTTGGTGTGACGCCTGACGCGGCGGTAAGCTTCCGCCAGTCAAGCCATAAAAAATCGCGTAGATACAAAATTCATTCGCTTAAGACATGAAAAGAAGACTAAATACGGCCGAGTCATATAACACTACAGTTCCCACAAAAAGCAGTCACACGAACACCGCGTAGGCTAGTGAATATCACATTTGAGATGTCACGCGAGTTTCCGTATCACACGCAGTATTTATCAAGGCAATCATCTGGTGAGGCACTCATTAATAACTCCTGGTATTTTACTTCCCAAACGCGGGATATGATAATGGGACACGCTGTAAAGGCCGACTCCAACTTAACTTTTAACTGCCCCTGTTCTATGTCACGGTTGCAGGCGTCGGTCGGTCTGCCTGCAGTGTTTTATATTTGCCCGATTCCATTTAAAATATAAATGACAAACCAGCCTGTGCCCGAACATCCGACACAGAGAGCATTACAGCTCGCTGAAAGGATCAACATATTTTAAATTTTGCCCTAATATAACGTAAATGTCGTTGTGAACCCATTTTATAAGGCACATCAGTATTGTTCAAGAGCCCGAAGAATTTCGTTAGATAAGCGGTAGAGGGTTTCTGCACCAAAAGAAATCGTCCCTTGTATCTCAGTCAGCCTTATTTGCATTTTTACTCCTATTAAATAGCTCTACTTGCCATAGTGAGCACACTGTGTGTCCTAATAAACGCATAAGCCTGAGCATGCGTCTACTCATCTCAAGCTTTCAGAATTTTGCACCCTTTACCTACGTCACGCGTATATTCTTTGATAGTGGCTTTGAGGGCGAGATGTGTTCTTGGGTGATGATGCACTCTACGCAATCTGGGTTAGAATGATAAATAGGCGCGCATCAGTAATTCTGCTGTTGACTTTCCGTCCCAAAAATACGATTTGATTATGAGGGAAGCCGTAGTGAAGGACTCCGCAAATTTTGACCATCTGGTGTTATCTCACGTGCACTGACATCGCATAGTCCACAGGCCTCGAGCGTTACGCCTCCTTTGATATGCGGCCGGCGCGGCCTCTATCGATCCCGGGACCTTGCGGTCAGCAGTCCAGCACGCTAAGGACATGCATCTGTGAGAATACATTTTGAAGTAGCACTCGTCTTATGTTGTTTTCTCACTTGTGTCGTCTTTTTTTTTCACTACTGCCCAAGTATAAACTACGTTTCCTCCTTGCATGCTCCATACGTAGCGTGGTCTAGCGCATGCGTTGTACAGTTCGTTGTCTGTAAGGAGTCGGCAGCCGCTTGGTCACTCGTATGTACTGCAATAAAGGCAAGCGAGGAGCCCATCTTTATTTTGGTGGCACGAAGGCACTGACTGCGATGAAGGGATATAGCAAAATAAGAGTGAAAGCTTTGATATATGTAGAGAACAGCTCACAGTTGGTAATCAAGATTTTTCACTGACTTTTATTTATTTACCTTGCGAGGTTCACTTCACAGCCACCGCCATTTTCCCCTGTGTGACCTTTCCCATGCAGACCCCATTCGCAGTTCCACCACATACCAGCTTTAGATGTAGTTAAACGACAAATTTTCTTGGCTAACGGTCTTACTGCTAACGTAATGTTACATATGGGCCCTATTTCATGAAGTTCTCAATTTTCGCTCTCACGTAATAGGAGTCAGCTCAGAATTACTGTTCTCCCTGGAGCTTATATGTACTGGGCCGTCTCGTGATTACGAATTGCTGATGTTAATACAGGTTCATGGGTAACGACACCCTTATTATAGCAAATCTAAAATTTTCAGCTTTGACATTGGCCAGATCAAACCCGCATCTTCCTTTGTTTGCAGCCGAGCACCATCACTGTGGCAGCTAATACAGTGTCAAGGCTTAAACTAACCCCACTTGATTTTTGATCGTCAGCGCATTATATGATATTGTGTAATGTACTTGCAATGTTTTTGTTCTCTTACGAGCGGAAATATGTACCAGTGCTGCTATGATATCGTCATCAATGAAGTATTCAATTTCGTGTCGCTGTCCAAGCGTGTCAGGCACTGGCTTTCTCGTCACAATACATCCCATGCTCAAACATTTGACTTCTGCGCTAGTGAATATGGGGAGGTAAAGAGAAGGTTTTGCGGTGAAGTCAAGGAGTGTGCTTGTGTGTAGTGCGGCAGTTGAAACTTGCAGAATACGGAAGGACCACAGCCTCCATCGAGCGCGAATTATTTTGTTAAGCTAGAACTCCGGTGAACATGTATTTATAACACATGTATGCTCATATAGGCTAGAGAGCCAAGCGCTCGCGCAGGTTCCAATTATTACAAGAAATGATCTAACCGTCATCAAGAAGAGAGACGAGTCCATTTGTGCAGAAAGAAAATGATCCCAAAAACTCAGTTTATTTGAATACGCTGAATATAGATATGTCATAGAAAAAGTAATCGATCATACAAACGAAAAAAGGACTAGGCCACGATTAGAATAAGCTAACAGAGCACAGAAAGTACGTTCAGGAGGGAGAAACGCTGTCACCGTTCAGTACGCGAAGACAGGCAGCATAGACGCACCAATGTAAACGGGCGATGGCTGAAGATGCGGTAGGGAACGATCACTGAGTAGACTTGGGTGAAGGCGCTGCTCGGAGCAAAGTTAGAGTCAAGCCAGTCGAGGTCAGCGACCTTTCGGCTTTCGTTATTCGACGCTTGGACAGGGATTCGGATAGGTAGTCTTGCCTGACCATGTGAAGACTGTGTCTGTGTTCAGGTGCCAGCCCACTGCATCCTCGATGCAGGAAATTTGCCGGCAGCCCCTGCCGCGCTTTATTCAATGTTTCGACCCCGCCACATCACGACCATATCTCTCATTCTTCTTCCGGCCTTCTTCCAACCCACCGTGGCGGCTCCCCATTGGTGAAGTTGGTCTTGCGTAACTTCACGCGCCCTGTTTGGTCATCTTTGCTTTTCCACCGCCAGAGCTGACGTCGTAGTGTACTTTCTTGCACCGGCAACTTTGGTCACACTCGCGCACTTATCACACGCACGTCTCACATCGGGAAATACACTTGCGACGAGCACACGCTGATTCTAGGGAGGGTTGTACCACGGAGGCATCATTGAACGTAGCGGCTACAGCAGGCGTCGATATTTCCCTGAAAGTATACAAGTACGAGTTTTTGATGCTGGTCAAGCGTGGGTGCGCCATCTCTGTCTATGGTGTGCATTTATTATTCAACTTCCTCTGCAGCATTATAACGCACTCTGTCTTCTGTTTACAGAATTGCATAAATGGCTTATGCTTGGAAAAAAGAACGTCATATGGATACGAAGCTGTACCATAATCTGTGCCACACCCATGGATGCATGCCAGACCCACAAAATAAATGGGATTGTCTACGATACCTCTCGGAATTATTAGCATATTTTTCTTTCATACTCGTGCACATAGCATACCTCATATAGCATAGCACATTACTTTTAGCATGCTGGTAATGTGTTCTCAACGACCACCTCGTATGACCATCTAAAAAAAGTCACAGTTTCGCCACTAACGCAAAGCAATAAGTGCGATAGCAAGAAATTAAATGTCACACGATGAAAGACAAGCAGCTCGATACTTGCAGTTCGCCGCTGCAGCACAAAGAAGGGCGCTTGAAAAGAATGAATAGGTATACACAGCACAAGCGCTGAACTAAGAAATGTCATAGTTATTATACTCCATCTCAGAAGTACCTTGCAGCACTGTGGAAGCTGCAGGGGCTTGTTAGCCAATAGGAAAGGCGAAAGCCCCCCTCAAGACGTGTTCATCCGCGTCGCGTCGTCTCCTCGTCCTCTCTTTGGCGTCGGCTCGCCTACCTTGTCGGAACTTGCTCTCTCGAGTTATTACAAAACGCAAGAACCTCTGCGGGAACGCCACCTCGCCGTTTCTGTATGTTCAGAAACCCACTTGTGCAGGGCGTGTGAAGAACGCGGTTCTTTCTATAACAGCGTTCATACTCGCGTTTTCACAGAGTTCTTTTTTGACAGCACGGTTGACGCACTTTCAGCAGCAATCGCTTACCATTCTTAGGTGGAACAGCGAATTACTGGCACAGAAAACAATATAGACATTCAGGGTGTTTCGCATCGTCAACGCATCACCGACGCTAATGTTGTGGCGACATCTGCTCAGTTAACATCAAACCACTTTTACGGCTCGGTACCGCCTCGGTAGTTCTAGCAGTATCAAAACAAACCAGCGATATAAATAATAGCGAAAGAAGATCCCTGATGCTTTGCCCTCAGCGTTAGATTAGACTAAACGATGACAGATTATGTCACTTTTTTCTTGCTGTCCGGGCAGAGAGCCAGTAAGAAGCACGAATTTCGATGGAAGCGGGTGGTCTGGGGTGTATGGGGGCTGCCATGTTGCTATACGTCATCGCGGTTAAGGTGGTTATTACGGTTACCAGCCGGTAATCTCTGCATTATTTCAGAAATTTCGAAGTGCATGGGCTAAGGGCTTAACGTGCCACGTATCGCTGTAACGCGTCATGCGAGAAGCACAACTAAAGCCCTTGCACCTCGTTGATAATGAGAGTTAAGCCAGGAACTATATTATGTGCTGCGCAAAGACACTGCCTGTGTACTCCTCGTAGCTTCGGCAGTGCTGCAAGGTAATTGTCAGATGGAGTTATACGTCTTTGTATTTGAGGAACGCGCTGCAAGTGTCCACAATGCAGAAGCCGACGATGTTTGATTTTTTTTTCTTTTGAACTGCGGCACGTGGAATGCTCCCTCTTCGTCTCCTGCCACGTGGTGGCGTCTGACGCCAAGTGTGCCTAGGGGAGCCTTCAAGTGCGCGCGCCTACGGAGGCACGGAGGCACGCACATGAAGGCTCCCTAAGTGTGCCCGGTGTTCTTTTTTTTCCATCTATATCACGAGTTGGTACAGAAGCGGACCACTTTTTTTGAGCGCACCTCAAGGAAAGTTTCCAATTTGAAATAAAATGTAGGAGCGTTGCCTGAAAGAAAATATGCTTAAACAGCTCCGAGATATGCGTAGTGCTAGCAGTAAATGGTGCATACGAATAGCTCGCCGTTATACCGGCGGCACAAGCATGGCGCGTGGTTGTGTTGGCTAGCGCAGCGGGCTGCGGAGCGAGGGGTCGCTGGTTCTAATCCCCGGTCATGTTCATTGGAAGTTATATATATATTGTAGTGAAGAGGAATGCCCAGCGCTGCAGCCGCATCGACAGCTTTGCGCGAGGCAGGAGCTACCTGGCCTGTTTTGCTGCTGCAACGCTGCCTGCACCCGTCCAGTTTTTTGCAGTAAACGTTCCGACATCACTGCCGCTTTTAGCCCAGCACATTATATTTTTGGTGGAGGTTGCTGCGGTTTTCCCCGACCCTGGAATTGCGTAGCCGAACGCTGCCGTCCGCCATGCATGACAACGCTGTCTCGACACCCCCACCGGCTTCACCGCCAAGGCGTCCCGGTGCCCAGCTTCTGCGGGAGCCGGAGATATTCAGCGGCACCGACGAGAAAGACGTTGAGGATTGGCTAGAATCCTATGAACGAGCGAGTGCTACCAACAAATGGGACGATCCCTTGAAGCTTGGCACCGTGATGTTTTACTTGACAGATGTGGCCAAGATGTGGTACAAAAACCACGAGGCCGATATCCCCACTTGGGCGACCTTCAAAACTAGCATCGCAGGTGTTTTCGGACGCCCTGGTGTGCGAAAACTTCGCGCAGAACAACGACTACGAAGCTGGTCACAACAAAGCGGTGAAACATTCTCCAGCTACATCGAGGACATCCTCGACCTCTGCCGGCGTGTCAACCCGACGATGGCGGAAGCCGATAAGGTACGCCACATCATGAAGGGATTTCCGATGATGCCTTTCAGATACTGCTTTCCAAGAACCCTGCCACTGTCTCTGAGCTCATCGAGCTGTGCCACAGTTTTGACGAGCTCCGAAGACACCGTCTTCTGACACGGCGCCAGCACGTTTCGGACGAAACCATCTGGAGCGTGGCTACCGCCCCCGACCTTGAGTCGCTGCTCTCCCAAATGAAGGACTTTGTCCGCGCTGAGGTCGCTCGTCAGCTTTCCCTGCGATCAACAGCCGGGCAACCACCATCGCCTTTGCCAGCGAACCTTCGCCAGGTCATCCAAGAGCAGGTTTGCGCTGCTCTGCCTGCTGCCCGCGACACTCCGCCGTTGCCGAATGAATTGGCTGTCCCTATGTAAATGCGCCGTTAAGCTATGCCGAAGTTGCCGCACGGCCACCACCTCAGAGCTTTACGTCATTTCCATCAGCCGTGGCGCTCCGACCAACTTCCCGCTACGATTCGGCAAGGTATCCTCGGAGTAGTGGACAATGGCGCACTCTCAATAATCGACCGATATATTTCGCGTGTGGCCTGCCTGGCCACGTTGCACGATATTGCCGTCGCCGCGTAGTTCCCTACCAGGAGAGCTACGAACATGACCCGTATGTGTCACCGTATCGATCGTTCTCACCATCTCGGAACCCCGGCCAGACGTATTCGTACACCGACCACCACGACGACCACCCTCCTATGCACCACCGCTCACCATCGCACGCCGCTCGCCATCGCCGATGCGTCGTCGTTCTTCCACGCTGGACCGGGAAAACTAATTGCCGCAGTTACAGAGGCAGGAACTGCGTTGCCCGCGAAAAGACCAAGGCCTCCCTCTTCACCGACGAACGTTATTGACGTATATGTAGACGGCGTCACTGCACTCGCCCTTGTCGACGCTGGTGCCTCTGTTTCTGTTGTAAGTGCCAAACTCTGCCGCCTTCTCAAAAAAGTGACGACGCCGCTGTCAAACATTTCGCTTCGCACTGCCAGCGCCCACCGCATCACGCCGGCCGCTGCATGTACTGCTCGTGTTGTGATTAATGACCTCCTCTATATCGTCGAATTTTTAGTGCTGCATTCTTGCTCCCGCGACCTCATTTTGGGCTGGGACTTTCTCTCCACTAACAAGGCCGTCATCGACTGCTCTCGTGCCGAGGTGGAATTTGCAGCGCTTTGCGAAGGCCCGTTAGTTGACGCACGTGAAGCCGACGACAAGCTGTATCTTGCGGAAGACGTTTCAGTGCCGCCGCACTCCTTTGTCCTCGCCACAGTGGCCTGCAAAAGTGTCATCGACTCCAGCGCACTGTACGCCATCTGGCATCTTCGTCCGTCGTAAATGTTCCCCGCTGCCTTTTTCCATTTTGGACGTACGTGATGGCGTCAGCAGGCTGCTTGTCCCGAACATGTTCTCATGTTCTCTGACACTGCTTCTCGGGGAGTGCGTCGGGCGTGTCCACAGTAGGGTCTTTTAGCAAGTTACGGAAATACGGTACACAAATACGGAAAGGCAGTACGGTCGCGCTCCTCCTTTCCAGTGACAGTGCGTCCCCCGGACGACAGGTCGCTCGTTAACAATGCGTAGGCTGACACGCCACAACCAGGCGTGACAACCCCACAGTAATTTTTGAAAAAGCTTCTGTGTTGTTGGGGGTGCCTTCACTGGCAAAAGGTCAACGACCGGGAAAGGAGGAGCGCTACGGTAATACCGTACCGTATTTGCGTACCGTATTTCCGTAACTTGCTAAAAGACCCTAGTGTGGACCCTTCTACCATCATTGACATGCTACCCGGTCCTACCGAATGTTGCGGGGGCTTCATTCGGAATTTCGCGACCATCAGCGGTCCCTTGAATCAGTTCCTACGGAGCGACTCGAAAATTTACGCTTGGTCACCCGCCTCTGACGATGCCTTCAAAGAGCGGCGTCTTCTGCTAACCTCACCACCAATACTTCGTCACTTCGACCCTACTGCTCCGACAGAGGTTCACACCGACGCCAGCGGTGTTGGACTCGGTGCCGTGCTCGCGCAGCGCAAATCTGGGTTTCACGAGTACGTCGTCGCATACACTAGCCGTACGCTAACTAAGGCCGACAAGAATTATTCCGTTACGGAGAAGGAATGTCTGCCCATAATTTGGGCTCTTGGTAAATTCAGACCTTACCTCTATGGCCGTCCCTTCGACGTAGTTACAGATCACCATGCACTTTGTTGGCTCTCCACGCTGAAGGACCTCTCCGGCCGATTAACTCGCTGGGCTTTGCGGCTGCAAGATTTCGACATGCGTGTTGTCTACAGGTCTGGCCGCCGCCACAGGCGATGCCGAAGCCCTATCACGCTCGCCTGCGTCAACCGATGGCGCTGCCTGCCTATCTGCCGTGGACGAAATACTTTCGTTCCCAGCAGGTTGTGACATAGCGTCAGAGCAACGCAAGGATGCCTGGATCAGCGCCCTCCTGCGATTACTTTCCGACCCGTCAACTTTACCTTCAGCTCTTCGAGAATTGCGCCGTCAAGCTTGTCACTTTGAGATCCGCGATGGCCTCCTCTATCGCCGGAACTACATGTCTGACGGCCGCAAGTGGTTACTAGTCATATCCTGCCATCTTCGTGCTCAGATATGCTCAGCCTTTCATGCTGACCCGCAGTGCACGCACGCGGGAGTCTTCAAAACATACGCCCGACTTTCCTGCAGGTTTTATTGGCGAGGCATGTACACCTTTGTGCGCAAGTACATTCGGTCATGTACCCAGTGCCAACGACGCAAAGCTCCTCCTCAACACGCCTCTGCTCCGCTCCAGCCAATTCAGTGCCCGGCCAGACCCTTCGACCGCATTGGCATTGACCTGTATGGGCCCCTTCCATACACGCCTTCCGGAAACCCCTGGTTAGTCGTCGTGGTCGACCACCTGACGCGATACGCGGAAACAGCCGCTCTTCCTGCTGCCACAGCCCGCGACATATCATTTTTCCTCCTGCGGAACTTCATTCTCCGTCACGGCGCACCACGTGAACTTCCGAGCGATAGGGGACGCGTCTTCCTTTGCGAAGTCGTAAGTGCACTCCTTTCCGAATGTCGTGCAGTTCATCGTACTACTACCGCCTACCATCCCCAAACTAATTTGTTGACGGAAAGATTCAAGCGCACGGTTGGCGACATGATCTCCAAGTATGTTGCCTCAGATCACTCTGACTGGGACCTAATTTTGCCCCTTTGTGAGGTACGCCTACAACACGGCTCCACAAGCGACTACAGATTTTTCGGCATTTTTCCTCTTATATGGCCGAGAGCCTTCGACCACACTCGATACCATTCTGCCGTACCGACCCGATTCATCCGAGTCTACACCCATCTCTGAAGCTGCTCGCCGCGCCGAGAAATGCCTTCAGCTCGCCCGCTCGTTTACAACCGTCGACCAATGGCGACAGAAATCTCGACGTGACGATGACCACCCGTACCCCCACTTTCTTCCGGACTCCCTTGTGTGGCTCTGGGTTCCAGCTGTCCCTACTGGCCTCTCCTCCAAGCTTGCTTCAAAATATCAGGGACCCTACCGTGTTGTTGCACAGACATCACCTGTCAACTACATCGTCGAACCAGTTACGCCATCAACAGACCAACGTTTTCGTGGTCGCGAAACCGCCCGCGTACAGCACCTGAAGCCCTATTACGATCCGCTCGTACTATGTTCTCCGTGAGTCGCCAGGATGGCTCTTTTTCCGACGGGGGAGGAATTGTAGTGAAGAGGAATGCCCAGCGCTGCAGCCGCATCGACAGCTTTGCGCGAGGCACGAGCCGGCGCTGCCTGGCCTGTTTTTGCTGCTGCAACGCTGCCTGCACCCGTCCAGTTCTTGCAGTCACCGTTTCGACGCCACTGCCGCTTTTAACCCAGTGTTCACATAATAGAACTATCGTGCTACCACTCTTTAATTAAACGGGCCTTTATTGTTTTAAGTGCAGTGTAATTTGCTTGTACAATAAAAAGTGTGGTCTTAGTGAGTTGTTCGTATAGAACATTTTGAACTGAAGGTAAGCAGCGCTAATATTTCATGGACATTTTTAGTAGAGCCTTGGTAAAGAAGTTTTTAATATTCGCGCATGTTCTATTAGGCTGAATCACTGCGCTGGGGCCTACACTGGGGAAATTTGATTGAACGCTCTTAAGCGCTAGTGATGCGGAGTGTAAATTGTATTAACCGGTTACTCTTGAGTGCAGTATTCGGAGAGTTAGTTATCTGAAGCTTTCTATTGATGTTCTATATGTTCTTCAGCATAAATAACGGTAATAAAGAAGGCACTGTTTCACCCCAAGGGTGAAGCAATGAATGCGATAGCAACAAATTGTAATGTTATACGAAGTGAGGCTGACAGCTAACTCTTTTGTATGCGATCTCACGCAGCTCTACAAAACGCTCTTACTTGCCAATGTTCCAAAATTGGAACATACGAAAACCGATTTTTTATTTCTTCCCCGATATAGCGGACTTTTCTAATTTTTGTTTATGCATACTCACTGATGCTTGGGGAAAACGCAGCAATTTTAGTTTTTATTATGAACGTACGTACAGCCTTTCAATAAAAGTTTAAAATCAGGCATATTTCACGCTCCTTCACCACCAGACGCTTGTTGCATTATTTCGCAGGAAAAAGTAATGTTGCAGTCAGCAAAGGAGAACTAGAATACGGGCATTGAGTGCGGGATTGCATGGTAAAAAATTAAAAAAAATAACAAAGGCACTCTAGTTGTCAGCTTCGAGAGTTTTATGCGAATGTTCCTTTATTGGAACATTGGCATTTCACAGTGTCAAAAGCAGCGTAGGCGCGCGCGAGCGTTTCGCCTTGTTCTTTTTCTTTGATTGGCTTGTTGATGGCGCCCTCTAGGCGGCGCTTGGCAGAAACTTGAACATTAGTTTTCCTGGGCGTAATTTTTAGATTGCCTGGCACATGGAAGGAGAAGCGTTCGACTGCAGCCCATAGACGCATCAATCCCTGTAAATGTAAGTAGAAAAAGACCTTGCGACTGATTTTATTTTTGTAGTAAATGCTCTACAACGGAATAATTCTTGTTGTAGGTCATGGCACAATGCTTCCTCACTTTGGAGGCAGCGATTGACCTATTGTTCAGCTTCCCCGATGACGAACGCGAAGGTGCGTCTATATGCCAATTGCCGCCCGACGAAAATGGCAACATTACTGACGAGGAGCACGTGAACGAAAATGACTTTTTCTGAAGTTGTTCCCGATTATGTTTGCGGGCACGTTGAAGTTATGCAATGCAGCGATGACGATGCTGATTCGCCGTCCGGATCCTCGAGCCCTGAGCCACGACGAAAGCAACCAGCACCGATGCGATTGGCTGCTGCAAAAGGACGGAAAGCTTGAACAAAGGCTGGGAAAACAAAAACCCCAAGGCGCTCTCATACACCAGCATGGGGTGACCATGCTACGTTCGATAAAACACTTCCCAGCGACAGTCATCCGTTGTTGTTAGAGGCATTTCCGGAGCTTCGGAACATGAGCCCCTTTATGCTGTTCAGCAAAATCATTTCTGCAGAATATCTTGCTTCACTGGCTGAATTGACAGCAAGATACGCACTCCAAAAGGAGGAGGAGGTGGACGTCACAGGAGCGGACATAGGTCAGTTTTTCGGCCTCTTACTTTTTAGCGGTTACCACTCTGTTCCGTCAGAGGACTCGTACTAGAGCACTGCAGAAGACCTCTGCGTGCCTATAGTTGCGACAGTGACGGCCCGCAACAGGTTCAGGCAGCTGAAAAGGTTTTTTCATGTTGTTGACAACACTCAGTTGCAAGCAGGCAAAAAGATGGCTAAGATTCAGCCGTTTTATGACGAAATATCCAAATGTTTCCGCCAGTTTGGAGTTTTCCACAAAAGCGTCAGCATCAACGAGTCAATGGTGCCCTATTATGGCCACCACTCGTGCAAAATGTTTATCCGCGGGAAACCAATTCGATTTGGGTATAAGATCTGGATGATGTGCTGCTCGAATGGGTACCCCTATGCAATGGAAATATATTGCGGAAGAAACGAGAAGGACGACAAGACCCCTCTCTGGCTCAGGGTTGTTAGCAACATGGTATCGGTCCTGCAGGCCCCTGAACAGCACGAAGTCTACTTCGACAATTCCTTCACTTCGCACGGCCTGTTGACGAAACTGGCTGACCAGGGGATTCGAGCGACGGGGACTGTGCGAGATACAAGAACCGGTGGTTGTCTACTGAAGAGCATGAAAGACGTCGGAAAGGAAGAAAGAGGATCTCTCGACTACAAGTGTGACGGCGTGGTCTACGCATGCAGGTGGAACGACAACGCGGTCGTCACAGTTTCTTCGAACCACCTCAGCCACGAGCCTGTTGGAAGTGCGAAACGCTTCTCACGACGTTCAAACAAGAAGGTGGACATTCCTCAACCACATTTGATCAAGAAATACAATGAGGACATGGGAGGAGTAGATGTCATGGACCGCCTCCTCGGCAGCTATCGACCAAGACTTCGAAGCAAAAAATGGTCGTGGAACCTCTTCAGCAATGGTCTGAACATGGCTGTCGTCGCAGGATGGCTCCTACACTACGAACTTCACAAGGGAACTGATGCCGCCATGACACACATCGCATTTCGACGGGACGTCACCATGTCCTTGCTGCAGCTCAAGCAGAAAGTAACTGTGCGGCCGGGACCTCGGGTTCATCCGAGACGCGAGGACAGGATAACTGATGGTCACTACATCATCTCAGCGTCCCAGGGAAGGTGCGCGGAATGCAAGAAGAATACCACGAATCAGTGCCAACAGTGCAAAAAGCGGCTGCACAAGAACTGCTTTGCCGCGTACCACGGTTTGTGAATTGCTCACTGGAGCATGCAAGTAGCATGCCGTAGCATGTAAGCAGAAATTTTCGGAAATTTGTTATTATTACTTATACTTTTCAGACCCATTGTATGACACTAAATATTCTTCTTCAGTTATCGTGAGTAAGGCAACCCGAGTGAAAAGTCAATAAAAGTTGTTATTGACAAAATTTGCGTTTTGCATATGGGAAATGCCAATGTTCCAAAAATGGAACATGCGAAAAGACGTGCTTAGTCATTATGAATGTAGCTGAATATTTTATCATAGGTAATTTAGGAGGTAAATGCAAATTATCAACGTGAGTATCACTTTTTTTACTGCTCCTTCATAGTGCGGCGTTTAAAAGGTTAAGAGAATACGGCCGCTCCACGGACACTCTTCTCGTTGAGAGCGCAGCACGTAGAAGTGTACACAAGCCGCCCGCTGATGGCTGCCGAGATAGCGAGACAACGCGCGCGTCGGCGACGACCCCGCTCGTAAAATATAAGGTCGCTGCTGCTCGAGAGACACCCCCCACCCCTTCTTTTCTCCCTCGCGTCCTTTCACGTTAATTAAAGAGAGGCGGCGCATTTCCTCTCAGCTTGAGCATTCGGTGTCCGGTGTAACAGGCCGGGGGATCTTATCGCATGCGCCTCGGAACGAAGGAGATAGGCCGGCTCGTTTGATCTCCGCTTCAGCCGCGTTCACCGCCCCCGCTCCCGCGCTATTACCCGCGGGTAGAACGTACAATGCGCTGGGAAATCTTATCACTTTGGACTTCATAGGCGACATGACGGCGACGGTGACGGCAAAAACCCGTCGAGACTGCCCATACAATTTCTATCGCAAAAGCCGGCAGATCCCCCCGCACTGTGGGAATCGATGTAATGCGAAGCAGCCAGGAAGGAGCAAATCATGCTTTACATAATTTGCATGTCACGTTTTACATGTTAGGACCTGTCATTTATGTTCGTCATACATTCACGTCGGGCAATACCAATTTTGGTGTATATCAAGCTAGCGAACTGGACGCAAGCGCACCATGAGCGTGGCATGTAAATGGCGTTGTAGATGACATGTATGCCAATATTTTCACGTTACCACCTGTCACTTATGTTCTTTATGCAGTCATGTCACTCAACACCAAATTTCGTGTATATCAAGCTAACGAAACGGCCGCGAGCGTGCCATGAGCGTGGCATGCAAGTCATGTCGCACATGACAAGTCATGATTTCCATATAACCACTTGTCATTTATGGTCGTCATACAGTCACGTCACTCAATAGCAAATTTGGTGTATCTCGAGCTAACGAAACAGCCGCGAGCGCGCCGTGAGCGTGTTCATGTAAATCATACTTTTCATGACAAGCTAGTCATGATTTTCATGATATGACCAGCCATCTATGTTCGTCATACAGTCATGTTATGCCATACCAAATTTGGTATAAATACCATTAACGATACGGCCTGGAGAGCACAAAGTCGTAGGCGGCTAGATAGATAGATAGATAGATAGATAGATAGATAGATAGATAGATAGATAGATAGATAGATAGATAGATAGATAGATAGATAGATAGATACGCTCAAAGTCGCCGAAGTTGTAAAATATTATTAAATGCTTCGCATTTAATAATATTTTATCATCCATACGGAAGAAATAGCGCAGCATAAACACCTCAACATATATTTCCACGCGCGTTTCTTATTTTCACTTTTGCTCTATTCGCTTTTCGCCCGCAAAGACTGTCAGCAATGCTCAGCTTAAACCACGCCTCATTGTTCGAGAAGCTTCGTGATTATTGTAGATCGTTCTGTTAAGATTGCGCACAAGACGCGAACACTCGAGCTTATCGCAGAGCTTTCACGACAACCAGCGATAAGGCTGGAATATTCGAAGACACACGCATAAATGCCGACGCGCTTCACCGCTTGTCAGTTGACCGACCGCCGAGGCTCTGTTCGCCGCTATCAGTAATCTGACTTTCCGTTTACCGGCCACAAGTTCGGCCAAATAAACAGTTTCATCTTGGACATACCGACTGCTGTCTTCGTCAACGTCACGACCACTTGACGATATTTGTCTACTTGAGTTCTGTCGTCTAGTAAAGGAAACTGTGAGTAATACAAAGCTTCCTCTTGACTTTAACCACCGGAATACAGCCGAATGAGTCGCATGTAATGTCGCGGTAGTTCGACCATAAAGTTAGCGATTCCTCCAAGAAACGACGAATTAGGACTTGATCTACGTCAGTGACGCAAATAAGAGGTGTCGCATGGTACTGAATGCCAAATATGATGAAAGCCTAGACTACAACAAGATGATTTGTTCTTTGCGAGTTTTCAAGCGTACGCTCAGTCTTGGCGACCAACGGTCCCAGTAGAAGGCATGCTCCTTCACCTTGTGTACGCGCTTGTGCAAACTAACGCAAATACTATATGGAAATGCGGTGGTTACTGCAGTCTCTAAATCGGTAATGAACTGATGTTTTAATCAGTTCATTTGGACTTACTGTACGTTGAGTAGGGTACGCCACACAGTACACCAGTCGTTGTTTTTGCGTTTATTTCGGTGCTTCGCACAGAGTTTATTGAAGCTGGTTTAATGCAGCCGCCACTTAGCTTCTTCTTCCATTTGGTTTTTTAATTCTCTACCTCACTAACCTTGTTGATCGTCTTTGATAATTTAGCTTATTGTGCTGTGTGTCCCGAGGTAGCTACATTAATAGCTTATACTTTAAGTATGTCTTTGTTTGAGACATCTTGCTTGTACTTCAATTCGTGCTTTACGATAAACTTCAACTTCAGTCCGAGAAATCACAACTTCTATGCACTGTACTGTTGTTACCGTGTCTACTGACATTGTGAAGCATATTTCGTTTTTTTATATCCTTGAGGATTTTCTCTGTCAACTTTCTCTTTCTATGCTTTCTGGAGCAGATGTTCTTGTTATGGAGTCGATCTATTTCATCGAATTTCACTACCATCCACTTGCTATTTTTATTGTTGATACCGTAGCGACCGGTTGCCTATCCGCCTTGTTGCATTCATGCTACTTTCGCGCTCAACCCTCACATGACCATGGAGTATGCGGGTCCTACCTTTCGTGTTCCTAATTTAACGTTCTTTTTAGCCATCCTACTGCATCGTCGTTGTGGCTGTATGCTGAAGCGCAACCTCGTCGTACTTTCCATTTATATTTCGTATTTAGTTGTATCATGTTTGATGTCATTTGTTGATGCTCTACAATTCATCAGTTTGGCCCCCCTAAGCTTTGTCGGTAAAAAAACAAACAAACTCAGCTTTCTGTCTTATTAGGGAGCCCTCTGTAACAGCTGTCGCGCCTATTAGTCAGTACCGTATATTCTTCGTGAGTTAATTAAACATCGCTAAGACCATCGATATTCTTGTGAAATACTCTTACTTCCTCGTTTTGCTCCGCTGGTCTGGCTTCGTAGTATTGGGTACGCTCGTAGAACGTTGCCAGTTTCTGTTTCCTGTGGTTGTCTGTCCGGATCTGGTGATTAGTGGGAGCGTAAGCTGCGCAACGAAAATGACCGCCCCGTGGTCAGACGTGGCACTGCTTATGTGCAGTTCGTACGGTGTGCGAGAATTCTGCCGTCGAGCCCATTGCGGCACTCACGCAAGCAGGCAACTGTCGTATCCTTCACACGTACTCTAGTAAGAAAGCGTAGTACTTCCCAGTGGTAACCGTCCTGAATTTCCAATTACCTCCCAATCCATTCAGGAATAAAATTCAAAATATGTTATCATATGCTGGCGTTCTCAAGTTCATCGTTGATTTGACGCATTCCCCGCACATATTTTGTCTTCCAGGAAGACCTGGTGCCGGCACAGATTGAAAAATTTGCAAAAGAGCACATAGAAAATAGTAGGATCACTGCGCTCTTCGGGTAGGCATTAATATTTGTGAAAATATATGGGAATATACACAAAAGCAGCCATAGTGCGACACCCTGATTTCGCGGCGACTGCGGACGAGCTCTTCTTAGCCACTCAAGAAGAATTGACGAATCTTCGACAGCAGCAGAACTTTGTGCCAGCGCTGTACTTGTCACTACCCTCTTGAGTGGCAGGTGTTTTTTTCGCTAATGGTGACATGACACAATACTAATACACAGGGGCGTAGCCAGAAATTTTTTTTCGGGGGGGGGGGGGGGTCCTTGAAATGGTCGTTTTTCGCTCTGTATGCCATGGCGAAAAAAATTTCGGGGGGGGGGGGACCCGCCCGGTATGCCACCCCCTGGCTACGCCACTGCTCATACAGCATCACTGTTAGTCCAGTTTACTGATACTACTTCCTTATGCGTATCAATCTTTTGTGAAATGTGCACCAAAAAATTACATCATCATCATCATCATCAGCCTGTCTACGCCCACTGCAGGACAAAGGCCTCTCCCATGTTTCGCCAATCAACCCGGTCCTGTGCTTTCTGCTGCCACGTTATACCTGCAAACTTCTTAATCTCATCAACCCACCTAATTTTCTGTCTCCCCCCTCACGCGTTTGCCATCTCTTGGAATCCAGTCAGTTACCCTTAATGACCAGCGATTATCCTGCCGACGTGCTACGTGCCCGGCCCATATCCATTTCTTCTTCTTGATTTCAATTATGATATCCTTAACCCCCGTTTGTTCCCTGACCCACTCTGCTCTCTTCCTGTCTCTTAAGGTTACACCTATCATTTTCCTTTCCATCGCTCGCTGCGTCGTCCTCAGTTTAAGTTCAACCCTCTTTGTAAGTCTCCAGGTTTCTGCTGTAATCATAAGCTCTAATTCGTCTCCCGCGTTACTCATCAATGCAATGTCATCAGCGAAAATTACACCATCTCCCGCTAAAGGGAACCGTGTGTGGATGCGAAGCAGCGGGGAGATGGTTAGCTTGAGCGGCCCGGAGTTCAGGCTCCGCTTGCCGTCGTTCACGTTTCCTTTCGGCTTCGCGAGCCCGAAGTTTGGTAACGCCACGTCGCCGCTCCCGTTTCGCGACAGCGACCCTAGCGCTCATCGTGGCGCTGCACAGGAGAATGAGGTGCGCGCGCTCCGTCATTTTCATACCGCGGAAATACCGTGGCGCCCCCCAGCGGAGTATGCAGTTGTCGCACCACCTGTCGTGCGCGCCGCTCCGTAGAGGATTCCTGGAGGAGATAAAGGGGGGGAGCGTAGGAGAGGAGATAGAGGGGGGAGGGGGACGCGCAAGCACTGTGGGGGTGTGGGACGCGGAAACGAGGGACCGACAAAGCCCCCGCCATAGGCTGCTTCGCATCTAATAACAGTTCGAATGTTTGTGTTTCTCTGCCTGTTCGTTGTACGACCACAGGAACAAAGCAGAAAGAAAGAAAACGAAACGTAGGTGTCACGCCAAGCACAAGAAGCACAGAGCCATATATACCCTTCTGGACAGTTTGGCAATTCTTTCATCTCACCGCACTCCGCGACCCGCCCAAGTGTCGCCCACATTTCGTGATGTACGACCAATCTCCCAGCCGGCCGCGGCATCACCTCGCGGGAGCGGCGGAGGCCAGCCACCATCACCTCGGAGGAGCGCGCGCGGGGCTTCTATATTGATCCTGGGTCATTCCACGCCAAACGTCCCTGCCATTTTGGCAACCATCTCAAATGTATTCGAAAAAATTCATGCCGGTTTGCTGCATTGAAAGCAGTGAATTGGTGGAATATTCCTGTGAGAAAAAAAATTTTCGGTCACGTGGGCGTCTTCCGAATTTCACAGAATGTTGTCTGGGTGTTGGTTGTGAGAAAATTTATTCTAAGAGTATCGATTGTTGTTTTTACACCAAATTTGGTTTTCATATTAGGAAAAAGTGTTTCTGTAAGGTGTTTGAAGCTGAATAATATTAGTGCTTGTTTCCTGCCATGTACGCCTCCAAGAATTTAGCCAAAATTTTCTATGTTTGCATATTTTTCATTGCAACATTACGCCTTGTATGAATATCTGAGCCATGAAATCTTAGTCTACAAAAGGTATCTTTTGCGCAAAAAATATTTTCAGACCCCTGTAGTTTCCAATTTTTACGCCAAAAAAATCACAAATTTCAGAAAATCGTCATTTTTGTCCACATTATGATGCAATTTGAACCACGTGGTGCTCCAATTAAAAATCAGCTTTATACCTCAATCGAAAGCAAATGAACAGTTCTTCTTATGTGGCAAGTTTTATCATTACAATTTTGTTTTAACCCTTTCTTGCATGCTGTCCACTACAGTGGACAAATTTCTGGAATTTTTGGAGCAACTGTGGTGCCTCTTAGACGCACATGTGCATATTGGTAACTAAAGCGGACCAAAGAGTTTTCATTCGTCGCATTAGATGGTGCCACGGTCCCACGCTTTTTCCTGCACTCTTGTTCAAGATGGCAGACTCCTACTTTGGGGGATAAGACACGAGGTGTAAATATTGCGGCTGAGCGAAGTGAAGATAATTTGTTAGAACAAGTTTTGAAATATGTCCACTGCAGTGGACACCATGCATGGTGGGAACGCAGCTGTGGTGCGTCCGAGACACGCATATGCATATTGGTAACTAAAGTGGGCAAAAAGGGATTTCATTCGCCGTGCTGGGTCGCGCCACGGTCCCACGCTTTTTCCTGCACTTTTGTTCAAGTAGGCAGACTTCTACTTTGGCGAGTAATTCAAGTTGTTCACTTTTTTTTTCTTATAACACAGATGAAATCGTGATTCTGTATGTTTTATTGAATGCACGCGATAGAAGAAGCACTCGTAGTCACGAGCTGTAAATATTGCATCTTAGCGAAGTCAAGATAACTTTCAAAATAGTTGAACCCCTCAGCCCCCTGTCCCCCCAACCCCCCCCATAGCCCCCCCCTCCACTTGAAAAAAAAATTCTTGTTACTCTTCTGGTGGTACTGCAGCTAATTTTTTGTGTTCATTTGTTCGAGCAAAACAGCTCGACGGCTGAAAAAAAAAACTTTTGCAACTTTCACTAATTGGACCTCTTGTGCATGTTGTCCACTGTAGCGGACATTCTGTATCTTTTAAAATAAAGGTTTGACATCAACAAGACTTTTTTCTCTGCTTTTTCTGAATGCAAAATAACGGAAAACCAAAAGTAAGCGCTGTTTAGATGCGTAGGTTTTTGCCATGCGACAAAGGGTTAAGGAAGAAAATAATTTTTTGAAGTTTCGGATTGACGGCTAGCTTCCCATTTGGTCATACGCACAGCTTCCTTCCCCGTTGTCGTCAATGGGGAAAATTCAAAAATTATTTTCTTCCTTAAAACAAAAATTGTAATGATAAAACTTGCCATATGAGAAGAACGGTTCCTTTGCTTTCGATTTAGGTATAAAGTTGATTTTTAATTGGAGCACCACAGGTTGCAAATTGCGTCTGAATGTGGACAAAAATGACGATTTTCTGAAATTCGTGATTTTTTTCACGTAATGTTTAGAAGTTTGAGTGGTCTGAAAATATTTTTTGCGCAAAATGTACCTTCTGTGGAGTAATTATACATTACTCAGTTATTCATACATGGCACGATAGTGTAATGAAAAAAAATTCAAACATGGAACATTTTGGCTAAATTCCTGGAGGCGTATATGGCAGAAAAAATTAAGCTAATATTATTGAGCTTCATACACCTTACAGAAACGCTTTTGCTAAATATGTAAACAAAATTTTGTGTAGAAACAAGAAACTAAACTCTTAGAATAAATTTTCTCACAAGCAACACCCAGGCGACATTCTCGGAAATTTGGAAGGCACCCACGTGACCAAAAATTTTTTTCTCTCCGAAATATTACAGCAGTTCACTGTGTTCAATGCAGCAAATCAGCACAAATTTTTTTCGAATACATTGGAGATGGTCGCCGAAATGGCTGGGACGTTTGGCGGGGAACGACCCTCCTGGCATTCACGCGTGAACTGGTTGTTGTTGAGCGCTTGTTTGATGAAATCATAACTCTGAAGGAGTTGGATCGTTTAAGCTCCCAAAAACAAATTAGAAGCGGAGGCTGTTTTGATTCTTAATATGCGTGTGCTCGCACGAGCGCGCACGAGTGTGTGTGTCTGTGTGTGTGTGTGTGTGTGGGTGTGTGTGTATTTGCATGCACTTGTGAGCGTGCGTGCGTGGTGCGTGTGCGCTCGCACACACGCACGCTCACACAAGCGCTCGCACACACGCACACGCAGGTTCACGTGCACACACACACAAACAAGTGCGTTTGCACGTGCACACTCACACTCATGCGCGCGCACACTATCGCCTTCCAAACGCTAGCTTGCCTTGTTCGCTTGTCGGTGGAGACCTACACTGTGCCGCATGGAAGGTCAAAGTGGAACGTCCTCGGGCTACTGTCTTTATTGCATCTACCTCGAATTTTCGCTCACTGCCAACGCTGCTTTTTCGCTCACAACTAAAAACGCCGACGGCGACACTGCCGTAGACACCACGAACACCAGAATTTCTGCGAAACGAGCTCTTTAATCACGTTAAAAAGCACCGCACCTTCTCATGAGACCTTAGTCGGCTGGCATAGTCTGCGTACATAGCTTCTGGAGTCAGCATTTCTATTATTTGAATGTTATCGCGCATCGAATCTTGTTCATACTCGTCATTAAAGTTGAATTGCCGTGTCCCTGCATAATCTCACCTTCACAATTTGTTTAGCGGCGCTACAATTCACGCCCGAACAGCGGACGGCGCCGAAGCGGAGGCGTGGCGATGACGTGGCCGGCATCATCGCCGCGCCGCGGCGTCACTGCCCGGCCCATTCGCCAGACTTTCTCCATATACAGCTCTGAAGAGGCACACCGTTTGAACTGAAAGCATCCAAATTTTAGTTGCTGTCATAATGCGGTCACCGCCGAGGGGCGAAAAACAGCTAGCACACGACACATGAGCACTACGGTGACGTGATGCGCAAGAAGGGAAGCTACCCTCCTCCCGCATGAGCCCAGATACTGTGACGCGTTGGCTAACGGAGCTAGCAGTACAGAGAGCCATGTGTTCCCGTGTCCACTATCAAAAATATTGCCACTGTACGTGGATTTATGGAAGTGTAAGAGGGAAGTAACGATGACTGCCACCGGCACAGCTAGGTGGCACAACCAAGGCGATGGTGAAGAACCTGCAGATATCCATATGCATGCGCTCTTGGGCCTCTGCTTACACAAAAAGGCCAATAACTTTAACTGGCGTGACCCTGAGGCGATCACTAAGCACATCTGTAAAGGTAACAAATACGGCAGACTGAAGTGGTGCCCGCACGTTCAGTATGAGCGTAGCTTCTCTGACCAAACCGGACAACGTAACACAGCGCATAATGTCCTTAAAGCTAAGCTGAGGTGATCTGCTGTAGAGACACGACGCATAAACGAACGCTGCCCTCCGCAGCTCCAGCCTAGCCGACCAGAAATAGGCCGTCCAGCAAGCCCACGATGCGGTTGTCCATCTAGGCCTTTCAGTTCGTACGTGGAAGCCGTAAGGGCATTCGCGCGCGTGCTGCAGGACATAGAGCTTACTGCGCCCATACACCTATCCAACCATCCATCTATCCATAAAAGCTTCAATAAAGACGTACAAGTGTTAAAACCATGTACGTACAGAAGCTGTGCCTCAGGGGAGTTACTAAGAAGGTCCTCCTGTATTTACCTAATGGGAGCTCTATGCCGAAAAGGCAACATTTGAAATATACGCAGAAATGTTCGGTCAGGACGACCCATTTTCTACAAAGAATATTCCGACGGAAACATTTCTTCTGAGAGTGTAGCTCTTATAGTCCATGGTTAATAAAATGAGCCATTAACAATTCCAGAACTTCTGCTTGAAAATACCTGGTATCTACGCGTTGCAACTTAAACTGCTTGAAGCAGAATTTCGGGAAGTAAGAGGAAAGCCCCACGAACCTCACCTACTGGTTCTCGATCTCAATGAGCGCACCACTCGATCTGAGGATTCTCATTGTTATGAGTCGTGCGATGAATGACAAGGTTTTCTATATGACATAAACAAAAATTCGACTTTAAATGGGCGCACACTGGCGAAATGTGGCAAATATAACAACACAACCTCCTTAGCCTTAGAAGTGAAGGCACAGTTAACCAATTCAAGCGTACCATCTACGGCAGCCTTTACACACTCGTGGAAGAGGATCTTGCAATTTCGTGGGAGGGATCCCAGTCATCACTGCCTGAAGGTGCAAAAGCATATCTTATTCCCGATAAGCAGCACAATTCACAGCAAAATATTCAGAGATAACAATATTTTAACATCAGACACGGCCCTTGAGTTTTATACTAACACTGATGTCGACGAATTCAACGCTGTCACATTAAGTGCTGTCATACTTTGAACACTTTTCGACAAAAATGGATGCCTTGTAAGGAGGAGCTTGCATAGAAAATTACCGACTGTACAGACACTCATTAGAAGCTACGTTACTCCACCAGCACAGTCAATGTCATTAACATGAGAGACAAGCCGCAAGAAGCGTAGAAGACGCAAAGTGCGTCAAAGCATCATTCCGAAAGCTCACTTATGGATATGACTCATAAAACTAATAGGTCGGTAGCGTTTTTTTTACATTAATCATGGATGATGGAAACAGCGATCAAAATCAGGACGACGCTCTTTGATATTTAGAACGCGGGTCACTCGCCACACAGAAATATATCAGAAAATTTGGGCGCTGTACCGTAACTTTTTTTAGAAATGAAGCGTTTAATAAATGAGCCACAAATGAAACATATCGCCGTGGCGAGTTTATCACAGCTAAAGAGTAACTGTCGCACTTCGAACCAGCAACCTAATTTGGTTGAATCATTGGGAACCCGTGCTTGCCATCCGTAGCACCATTATTTGTGCCGACACGTCAAAAACACTAGTCACCATTTATAGAGCCGACAGCTGTTGTGCCTTAATGTATTTAGCAGAATCGATCTTCATTTTCAGTCCAGTGAATCTTAGAGTTGGGTTTCTGCAGCACGCGCTCCTAAATTCATCATCAAATTCATGTAGTCTAGTGTTATGGTAAAACCTATCTTAATTGGTACTACTGTTTCAAAAACCGCCGCCTATGTGTTGTTAGATATCATCTATCTGCGAATTTCCACAGCCTTGTAAGGTTCACGTGTCCAGATCTATTTTCTTTTGATATGCGCAATCTCGACAACGCATGAGCTATTTTGGTGGTTTGCATCTCCTTCCCGGCATGAGGTGGTGTTCATCAGTCTGTGAATAAGAGAGCTCCCGATTCCACGACCAGAATCGAGTCTGGGTGGAGCATTTCGTAAACTTTAGTAAATACGGTGGAAGGGTCACGGAAGGCCCGAGAGTTGCAGTGAACTTGCCTCGTTTTGATTTCACTTAACCTGATTTTTAAATACCTTAAATCTCTCCCAGTCTATGTGTAAGTGTGTCTTTTTTTTCAGTAATTCTAACAATACCTGATTGCGGGGCTCATTAGGCAAGCCAGGCCCAGGTGTAGGCTAACTTGTATTCACCTTTTAGCCGGACATATATCTCATAAGTACTTTATTTACCACTTTACGTGTATTAAGGTTATTCTTTTAAAACGGTTAGTGTAATGAGGCCTCAAGACGAAAGCCTCTAGCGCTAACTTAATTCGTCTATTTTTTTTCTCTCTTTTACTATTTTATTCACGAATTCTTCATGTCCCCTTACCTAATTTGTTCATTTGCGACCTATCGCAAATGTCATATTGGCACGGGCTCGTGACGTTCACGAAGGCAGCAGTCGGCGTGTCCAAGATGAAATTCTTTATTTGGCCGAGCTTGTGGCCAGGAAACGGAAATTCGCACTACTGCATGAAATGCACGCTGTAAACTGATATCGGCGAAGGGAGCGTCGGCCGTCGATAATCTCATCCGCGGCAAGTCGCGTCGGCATTTATATATGTGGCGTCGAACATTCGAGCGTTATTGCTGGTGACCGCATTTTTTCTAGTACAAACTCAGCTGTTCGTGTTTGCGCGCTCAAGCCTAACAGAAGCGGCGAGAAGTTCAAACGCTCCCAGAGATTCTGGTGCAGTTTGCACAAGCCAGTCTCTAACCGTGCAATGGGATGGTAACATAACACAGAATGAAAGGAGCCTGTGTGGCGTCGCCCCCCTCTGAATAGGCATCATCCCGATTCTTTGACAGAAGATGGAAGTACAATAATAAAGCAAGAATGTACAATAAGTAACAAGTAAAACAAGAAAGTACAATAACAAAGCAAAGAGTACAGTCCTCAGGTTCTCTAACGCGCGTAAAACGGCTTAAGGCGCACGACATGGATGACTTCAGGTCGCGCACGTCGTAATACCGTCCGGAATAACCTCGTAGTCTAGAGCGCCTTGACGTCGAAGAACCTTGTATGGCCCGAAGTACCACTGAAGAAGCGTTTCACTTATTCCACCTCGTCGCATCGGCTTCCACACCCAAGCCCGGTCGCTGGGCTGTCCACGAAGCGTCGTCGAAGATTGTAAGGCCGGCTGTCGGTCGTCTGTTGATTCTTAATGCGTAGGCGGGCGAGTTCTCGGGCTTTTTCGGCGCGCTGAAGATAGACAGTCAAGCCGCGGTTTTCTTCGTCGGTGACGTTGGGTAGCATGGCGAAGAGCGTCGTCGCCGGGTTCCTTCCGTAGACTAGCTTGTATGACGTCAACTGTGTCGTTTCCTGCACAGCCGTGTTGAACGCGAAGGTCGCATACGGAAGGATGGCATAGCACGTCTTGTGTTCGACGTCGACGTACATGGCCAAGATGTCGCCGATGCTCTTATTTAGACCCTCGGGGAAGCCATTGGTCTGGGGGTGGGAGGCGGTGGGTCGGCGATGACTTGTCAGGTTGTATTCCATGATGGCCTGATTTTGATCAAGAGTAAAGACCGTACTTCGATCGGTGGTGAGGACCTCAGGGGCGCCATGACGAAAGACGACGTTCTCAACGAAGACCTTGGCTAGCTCGGCGGCACCGCCTTTGGGCAAGGCTCTTGTTTTGGCGTAGTGGGTGAGGTAGACGATAGCTACGACAATCCATTTGTTTCCGCAAGTTAACGTTGGAAATAATCCCAGGAGGTACATCCCAATCTGCTGGAATGGTCGCCGAGGAGGCTTGATCGGCTGAAGAAATCCTGCCAGTCTCGTCGGTGGTGTCTTTGGCTGAAGAAATCCTGCCAGTCTTGTCGGTGGTGTCTTGCCTCTCTGACAGTCTCTGCATGTCTTTACGTTGTGAGCGACGTCGTCGGCGGCAAGGTGCGGCCAGTAGTACTTTCCCCTGTATTCTTGCGAGCCTGCGGGAAACACGAAGGTGCACTGCCGTCCGGTTGTCGTGCAGGGCCTGGAGGACTTCTGGTCGCACTGCTGCAGGAACCACGAGAAGACAGTTGGCTTAAAGCGGCGAGAAGTTCTTGTTATGGAAAACGCCGTTTAGTGAGAAGAACCACGCCAGCGCCCGCTTGAATACCTTCTAAAGGCGCTCCTGGCCTCGAGGTATTCATAAGGCCCCTGAGTTCCGGGTCGGCTCACTTTCGTTCAGAAAAGTCATCGGCACTAATGGTACCTAAGTAGCATTCGTCATCCTGGTCCTCCTGCAGCAGCGGGTCGACGGTTTCACGAGACAGGCAGTCGGCGACAGAGTATTTTCTGCCGGGCTTGTAAACGACTGTAATGCCGAATTTTCGAAGTCTCCGGTACCACCAGATAGGCTTTAGCGCACAAACGCGAAGAGCAGAATTTATTCTCAACCAAACGTGGCCACCAGGGATTACGCTGAAAAGTTCCAGACATACTGGCGCGCTTTGCGCTAGGCAGTATCAACGCTTGCAAAGGGATGGTAACATACAACACATAACGAAAAGAGTGTGTGTGGCAATATTTTCATCCGTCTCTAGGTATAAAGATGAATGCTTTTCTCATCGAGAACTGAAATATAAGATGTTATATGCTTTTGTGATTGATTCTTTCTCATCTACGCATCTATTCGCAGCTGAATAAAAAAAAATAAAATGGATAAAAGCCTAAACTACCACCGGCAACGACCGAACCTGGGCCCCTAAAGTGCGCTGCATTTTAGGAGCTCGGCATGTCATCTATACATCGTCTGATGAGGCATGGTGACGTAGTTGTCAATACAGGTCTCACACAAGGCTAGCAATGCCTTGTGCAAAATATGATAACAATGTCTAAATAATAAGAACCACAGAAATTACCAGCAAGTAATTGCAATAATGTGCATAAATCGCGAAAAATGCTTCTGAAACATGCGGCTGACATTCGCGCCGAGCCAGGGAGGGCGCCACCACCTCGGCAAGCGCGCTATTGACGAGGCGATGACAAGTGCCAGTGGAATCGCTGGGTTTCCCGTGCTACGAGGTTGTTGAAGTTTCACGGTAGTAGAGCTGGATTAAGCGCATGAGCTAGAACGGCACCAAGACCTACACAAGAACGATATTAGCGCAAGATTTCTTTCAGGTGCGAAGCACCTTAAGGTTTCAGCATTTCGGCGTTTAATGTCGTCACGGTGTGTCATGTAGTCACAGTCCATCATAAACGGGTATGTGCCATAAAAATTGGGTGAGTCTCAATACTCGCCACCGGTCCACTAGAAATGAACAAAGGCAATGGTTAGCACAACAAATAGCCGACGACGTTAGTGGAGCTGAAACGTCATTCCCTACATGCCGTAGTGAACTAAAACAGAGCATGTAGGGAAGAAAAGTCCGCGCATATCCACGGAGTGAATGATGATGAGTGGGCGAAGCTCCGGAGGTTCATCGGTAAAAACCATGAATATTTCGGGAATCTTGCCCAGTACATCATCAAACACGTGACAAACACTGTGTGTATATATTAAGACATTTTATTTATTCGTGAGCCGTGATTTGCCGTTTTCGTATTGGAGCCGTGTTTTCTTCGTTGGTCGTGAGCCGCGGTGGTTACCGTTTGCATAAGCCGTGGCTTCCGTACCGCCTTCATTATAACGGTTTTATGGTCGGCGAAGTCGAGGGATAGGGGTTCTTGGATGGGTCGTTGTAGGAAGTTTGCAAAGACGAGATCGATGCAGGTTTCTCGGATGGTTGTGGGTTGCATGTGGGTTGCATGTGGACAAGGCTGCGGGTCGGATGTGGATCATGCAACCCACAACCACATCTAGTGATCATTCAGAGACCTAGAGGTGGCTACTACGATGACGACGACGGACGACGCGGGACTAACCTACGCCCTAAGGAGCTTCGCCCCTAAAAGAAGGAGGACAAGAAGAAGAAGAATAGGAAGAAGAGAAAGCAGCATATGGTAAGCTGCATTCCGACGCAGTTTTCCAACGTCTTTAGCGGATGATACAACGTTTATTATTGGCACCCCAGGAGACCCCTTTGGGTCTTCAGGTCACTTCGGGCGAGGACAGCCTTGTCAAATTTAGGAGGCCGCCAGGTAAATACGGTAAAAGAAGAGGAAGATGTCAAGTGTAGCGTGACGTTAAACCAAGATGATAGAAGAAGATGAAAACGAAGTGGAAGACTTAAAAGAGAAGGTGACGTGGGCATAGGGGCCCGGGGTGTTCGAACGGGAGGGCGTGAACTGCGTACGAGCGTCGCCGTCTTCTGTTCCGGGCGTTCGCGCGCATATGGGCTGCGGGACCGCACCATAGCCACCGCCTGTTCGAGGACACGTCCACGGACCTGGACGGGGAACTACCAGCCACGCCCAGGGAGCGCCATCGACTCTTGTACCAAGCGCACCGACCTACGGCACCGCTCCGTAGGCATCGACCGAGCCTCTTCTCGTGATACGCTGGCCATCTCAAGTACCTGTGATGTCCAGGTCACCGAACCTCGAGGAGGAATCAACTTTATTCGCACAGAAGGCGCGGGCCTTAGGGTGGCTCCACGTGGGCAGCGACCCTGTCGGCCCAGGCAGCAATCGCTAGCTGCTTTTCCTTGACGGCTGTCTTAAGAAGCTCTTCCCATGCTGACCGTGAGCGAGTTGGCAGGAGCGTTTTGGTGGGAGGAAATCCTTCACATCCCCACAATATGTGATTTTGTGTGGCCAATTCTTGTACGTTACAATTTTGGCAGATTGGGTTAACCGATCCGCGTGTAATAAATGCCAGCCGGTGAGCGCAGACCACGATCCTCCGCAGCATTCAAACTTACCCTAACCTCGAGCCTCCCAGCCTCAGCCACAACGCCAACACGCGTCCTCCAGCAGATCAACCCCACCCCATCGACTCGGACGCCTATGACAACGTCAGTGACACCGCAACGCCTGCTCGCCTCATCGTGCATCGGCGCAGAACACTGTGAGTGGTTTGAGTGAAGAACGCTTGATACCGTCTAGTGACTTGTTTTTACTCGTTCTCTGTACGATACCTTTGTTTCACGCTAGTGTTATTTAGTGCGTTCTTTTTTCGTGGTTGCCCCTGCTTTGAGGACTGTGTGTTTGTGCCTTTAGTGTGTAATTAAAATCGGTATGTATAACTTTCTCACCTCGTCTATTCTTTCTCGTCTACTGTTCTCCGGAGATCCGTGGCAAAATCTGAGGTATATGGCAATGCGCCTCAAACACCCCAAAGGTGCTTCCTTTGTAACAAGGTAGGACACCGGGCAGCTGCCTGCGGGACTGTGCCTCCACAGGTTTGCTCCGATATTCCCACGTGACGTGCTGCAGCGTGGGTCACGACTCCGCGAGGGACAATTAATTACTGTAGTGAGAAACAGACACAGGGACAGCACCCGTTCCTAGGCCGGTGGTTCTATTATCTGCCGTTCTTCTTCCTGTGATTCTAGTTAGCTGCCTGCGCGCCCGAACTTCAGTGTCGTTCTTTGTCGTGACACTCGGCCATGACTGCGAGCGCGCGCCAGTGCCGACAATGCTTCTGGTGGGCGGCACTGGCTGCATCGCAGCGGTCGGTCCCGGCCACGCTGCGACGCTGCTTGGTAATCAGCCAGTGTGTTTTCTGGCAAGCGCAATTGGCTCTGTCGCTGTGGTCGGTCTCTTCCACGCGGCGTCTTATGAGAACTTGCCGACGATGTCTCCAGGGCCAGTGTCGGCTGCATCGGAGCGGTTGGTGTGGACGACGCTACAGCTTGTTTGCGAGGCCTGCCCGAAGCGCCTCCGGCGAGCGACACTGGCTCAATGGCTGTGGCCAGTGTCGGCCACGCTGGGGCTTAGCTGGAAACTTTTTCAATGCGGTCTTTGTAGAGTGGTCTCGGGCATGCTTGGGCCATGCACGGGCAGTTCGCTCATTTGTGTCTGGTGGACGAAATTGGCTGTTCTTACATGGTCGCAAGACCGGCAGGCGATGGTCCCATCGTAATACCGCGAGTAGTTGTGGATGTTCTTGCGGAGTGGTGGCCGACACTGAAGGCCTGCGACAGCAGCGAGACGGTCTGATAAGTGGTCGGATGCATCTTTGATGGCCTCTTCCACTAATGCGCTTCAGTTCCATCTTCTTCGGAGGGCAGATTGCACGGAAGACGTGGCGAACAACCCTTGTAGCACTGATGGACCGCAACGAGAGGGCGAGCCTCGTCTTGGTTTGTGACATTTCCCATGTGGATCTATCCTCGTAGGCATACATGTGGGGCTTGAGCCGATGGATGTTGACTGACGAATTTGTACAGAAGAGCCATCCTGCTCAGTAACCATGGGTTTGGATAGAGACTCTGGCTGTGGTGTTTCTGGCTGTGGTAGATTCAAGTTGGACTACATAGCTAACAGTTGAAAAGAGAAAAAGTTATTCAGTATTCGCAAGGATGTGGCTAACAGTGAGCCATTGCTTACAGCTTTCCACCTCGTAGTCGCCTTTTTTACGTACCTTTGCAGTGGAGAGATACGCTGAAGTAAATAAAAACACTTCAAGATGTCATCCCGCCAGAACGATATAAAGGGTCCGATACATTTCAACCGGCTTCGGTAATCGTGTGCTGTTTTTATTTATTTACTTTTTACTTGAAATAATCACTTCAAGGGCCCCTAAACGCCCAAGAGGTTGTAATTTAGTTTTATTGTTGCAGTTGTGCGCGCGTCTTCAACGAACACGTAGCCGTGAGAAGTTATCTGATTGATGCCCTTACAGCGGAGTTACACGCGTTTGATGATACAAAAGAGGCCATCGCTCACTTCGCTCTTCCCTTCGCTATGCTCCATTCATCGGCTTGTTTCTCCTCCTGGCTGAGTGCTCTTCCTCACCTTGCGGGTAGGAAAAGCGCCGAGCGAACGAACGTAAGAGGGGACAAACAGGCCTTGTAGATGACGAGCAGACCACACATTGGCGCCACGGCCAACCCTTGAAGGGCTGAACCCTGCTGAACGGCCGGAGAGTAGGAGGGATTCTTTTTGGAATTTGTGGGTCACCCACGGCTCGTAGCACTGCCGCATTTTGCATTGTTGATCGTGACATCATTCTGAACTCGAAGTGCGGCTTTCTTTGAAATGTTAAGGAATAATCGGAGGTGGTTTACGGGTCCATTCAGATTAAAAGAATACCCCATTTCTCTTTTTTTAAGAAGCCACACGTGGTGGCTCCTGCAGTGCAATGAACCTCATGTCTTCGAAAGAGAAATGCTACTTGCCCGTCTTGATCTCTTCTGCAACATGGAATGTAAATCATGCCGAATAGCGCGAGCACTGTAACAGCCCAATTCTTGTAGAGACTAAAGCAACCATAAACATTGACACGCAGTGGATTCTATCCTCCTCATAGACAACTAGTCAGCGGTCTTCGTTAACAATTGCAGTCAGGACAACATCCTAAATTTTAAGCGGCGTTATTATTACGACACAATCACACCTTTTGCAAAAATGGATGCATGCCCGCGACGAAATTTTAATTATTTGACTTAATTTAAATAATCGCTCATCAGCTCTTTTTTTTCCTTCGGCTATTATATATTTAATACTTGTAGATTTGATTGGTTCTCGAGCCTGGACGTTATAGTTATAACGCTGTAAGTATTCTCACGGTACCTTGCCAACAAGCTTAAGCGATGGCTTCCAGTCAAGCTGTATTTATACCTCTACTATGTTTCGGCACACGGGCACACGCGGTTCTGACTGTGCTTTCATGTGACCGTGCTGTGGTACATGTAGCCACTGCATGGAGGAAGACGCGCCGCAAAATCTGGAAACCGTCACAATTACTTCATACCGTTGTGAAGAGATTGCGCACAGGAGACGAGCATTCGGGATTATTGTGGAAAACTGGCCCCAGCGATAACTCTAGAATCTTTGATAATGTATGCATAAATTCTGATGTATTTCACCAATGCCCAGATAATAGACGGCCGTGATTGCCGCTATCATTACATTGTGTTTATCATTGTTGGGGTTTAACGTCCCAAAATATCGTAGCATTGTCAGTGCGACATGCTTGTGCAGCAAGCATAACTTGATTTTGTGGTCGCAAGTTCACCCAATAAGTAGCTTAACGCGACAGCGTTAAAAAACTTGTTTCGCAAAAAATACTATGTCGGCGTCAGCGTCGTTGCTTGTGAGCGAAAAAATCAGTGTTGTCCGTTAGCGAAAAAGCGAAAGATTCAAAAATAACATTAATAATAAAAATATTTGGTTCGAGTGAGAATCCAGCCCAGACTTTCTGCGTGGCAAGCAAGTGTTCTACCACATAGTCACGGCATTGCTTCAAACTACTTCGAAAAAAAACACACCATAGCAATCTCATGTAGTGGGAACAGTCTCCATAACGCAGGTATTATTGCGCGGCAGAAGCGTAGAATAGCGCTAGGTGTCAAAACATGTGAATTGCGCAACGAGTGTTTCTTTCAACGGCCCACCCATAAAAAATAGCTCAGGCATATTAATCACCATCGGCAGCAAAAGCATCAAATGAACTCGCTCAGTCTTCAATTCCCCAGATAGTACAGAACAACAGACCAAATTTCCTGGAACTTTCATAGATCTTGACGGCTCTTACATCGTGGTATCAACGCAAATACTTGACTTGACCTCACTTGTTTCCTGCTTCTGGCATGATCGGTGCTTACAGAAACAGCTAGGTGTTTCTCTTTTTAAATGCGGAGCACTTTAAGGGGACGGGCTGTCGTATGCTGTCGTATGCTGTCGTATCCTACCGAATGTTGTCATCGCCATTTGGCGCAACGCAGGCAAAACCACATATAGCATAGCCAATAGTATCATATAGAACGCGTGCTCGCGCCAAAGAGAAGTCTTCTTCCTCTTGTTATTCGAGCGCCTTGATGATGATACTAAGTGCGGACATTACTACGACGTCTAGGGAAACACTACAACACAAACAACGTATAAAAATTGAAACAAGAAGCAAGCGAGAAATAGAGAGAGAGAGCAAGAAAGGAAAAATAGAAAGAGAAATAGAAATAAAGTGAAATACGGTGAAAAAACACAAAGATAACTGGAAAAGAGAACAAGAAAAAAGTAAGGATAAAAAAAGAGAAAACCGAACATAAGCAAAGACGCCTGCCCATCTCGGCACTTCTTTAAGACTTGGCACCACTAGGGCGAAGCTGTCTTAATTATTTCAAGCTTGTGCTGCCATATACCCATGGCAAGGCCTCCCAGTCTTTGCCACTGGCGACAATGTAAATCTATGCACGCGTGCCACGCCCGCACAATTCGGCATTAGGGACTTAATTTCCTAAAGAAAATTTCTTTTGTCACTGCCTTTATACTTCCAAATTTAAGTACTGTATTTCCGGTGATGTCGATAATCGTGTACGCTAAAGTGAAACATTAAGGGCAATAATGAAAAGGTAAACATTCCTTTGAAAGTGAAATGTGCCTTCAATACAAATAAAGGGTCGAATTAAGCACATTATGGCGTAGTGATTGTATATTTGTTGCTGTCTTTCACACCTTTGCAAAGGACAGCGTGAAACATTGACCGCTGCGTGTTTGATCCGAAGCCCAGAACCAACAAGGTGCTTGGTTTGTCGAAGTCTCTTCGACGCCGGCATTAATTTTTTTATGTGCAACTTCTGACAGGAGCGTCGTTGCCAACAGTAATGTATGAAATATTTTTACATGATACAATCTATTTCAAAAGTTTCAAGTCTGCTGCTCTAAAGCAGATGACAAGAGTATGTATTTTACAAGTGATGAATTCTGGTGAACGCATTAAGTGGCTGCTGACATTAAGGCAAATAACATTTGGTTTGTTCATGTGGCAGCAAAAGCTGACATTAAAACACATGGCCTTAGGAAGTTAATACCATTTTCTGCGCCGATGTTGAATAAGTCATGTTGTCTGTAACAAAACCGCTTTTCAGCGAAGCTTTCTTCGCGAACCTCCACGGGTTTCCATGATAGTCGGTGCTCACTCTGTTCTCTTACGATAAGTGTGCAATACAACTTTGAAAAATGCGCTAGTCTACCTTCTGGCACCTTTGTTCATGAACGCAGCAGCCTGAGGCACTGCAGTTCTCCGGCCAAATAGGTCCCTTTGTGTCGTTGTTACGTACTGACGACGCGCTGGACTGTTTGCAAGGAGCGGAGTTCTGTTCTTCCTTGGATCTCCGCTCTGGCAACTGGCAAGTGCCCATGGTTGACGCTGACTGTTTTAAAACGGCGTTCGTAACACCAGACAGATTGTACGACTTCACTGTAATGCCATTCGGTGTATGCAACGCGCCCGCGACCTTTGAACGCATGATGGACGGCATCCTGTGCGGCCTTAAGTGGCCCACTTGTCTCTGCTATCTTGATGACCTTGTTGTCCTTTCTCCAGATTTTTTCGACTCATCTGCGCCGTTTATATCAAGTTTTCACCTGTCTCCAGAATGCTGGTCTCCAGCTTAACTTGAAAAAAAGTGTCATTTGCAGCTGAAAAACTGACTATATTGGGCAGGTTGTCTCCAAAGAAGGCATTCTCCCTGATCCTGCTAAACTTTGGGCCATTTCCGAATTCCGAAAGCCCGCTACCCTGAAAGCACTTCGCAGCATTATTAGTCTATGCTTCTATTTCCGACGCTTCGTTCGAAATTTCTCTAATATCATCGTACCACTGAACGCACTTCTCCAAGGCGACAATGAACTGTCTACCTGGTCGCAACCCTGTGATGACGCATTTACGACTCTTCGCCGCCTGCTTACATCTTCGCCAATCTTGCGCCACTTCGTTCCGAGTGCACCTAGAGAGAGTCACACTGATGCCAGTGGTGTCGGCCTTGGTGCTGTGCTCGCACAACGTAAGGACGCGAATACGGAATACATGGTCGCATATGCCAGTCGTGCGCTCACGAAACGTTGACATATTACTCTGTCACAGAAAGAGAGTGCTTGGTCATCGTACGGGCTCTTCAGAAATATAGCCGCTATATTTAAGGTCATCCTTTTGACGTCTAACGCACCACCACGCTCTTTGCTGGTTGTCGAACCTGAAGGACCCGTCAGGCCACCAGGACTCTCATAATCCAGGATTATGACATCCGCGTCGTGTATCCCTATGGCCGCCGATACTCTGATGCTGACGCCCAATCTCGTTTTCCCCTCATCTGAGACGACAGCACTTCTACTCGCAATCATGATATCTCGCCGTTTGACATCGTGGACATAGCCTCAGAACAGCGAAACGACCCATGGATTGCCACCTTTTTGGAATTTTTGTCAAGCCTTCCTATACTGTCGGCAGCTCGCTCACTGAGACGCCAGGCGCACCATTTCGCCATCCGCGACGGACCTTTATACCGCCGCAACTACCACAACGACGGCCGCACATGGTACTAGTCGTACCGCGCTACCTTCACCAAGAAATGTGCTCCGCTTTTCACAATGACCCACATGGTGGTTACGGTGGAGTGTCTAAAACATACATGCGGCACAGTCGACAATATTATTGGCGTGGCATGTACAACTTCGTCTGCAAGCACTCTTCGTCTGCTCTTGCATCGCCTGCCAACGACGCAAACCAGTCTCGCGCCCCTCCACAGCACCTCTCCAGCCACTTTCCTTGAATATTTATCAGGGAATCGAATCTTTGGTACATCTGTCCAAACCAAGCCAACTGAATTGCGCATTTGAACCGCAATAAGGTTCGTTGAAATGAAAACCATTATACAGCCTGCGCCAACATGGGACCTAAAGTAACCCGACCGATTCACCTAAGAGTTTCACATGAATGAAGCGAAACGGGGATATAACTTGCAAAACTAAGCCTCGCTTTATGCAGAGTCCAAAGGGTCTAGTTTGATATGGCGCCACGTTGTAGCCTAAGAACAGAGCTGTTTATGCCGAGCATATGTCCGTGAAGGGTGAACGAAAATGATCATTGTCATGAACACGCAGGCGCTTTCTTCAACCTAATTATTCCGCTTGGGGCGAGAATCACGTGTGTACGGATTGTTGTGGCATGGCAGCAATAAGTGTGATGGGCGAGAGAACAAGGTCAGAGAGAGAGCAAAAGAAAGAAAGAAATAAACGAATAAAGAATGAAAGAAAGAGATAGAAATAAAGAGAAAGAAAGATATTTTTGGCGAAAAAATTTATTGGCGAGTAGGGATTCGCACCCGCGTACTCATAATCCGATGGCGAGCCTCGTAAACACACAGCAATCCAGGCACGCTAGCAGAGCATACCATAGCCTTGTATAATATAGCAAGGGGGTTGGAAAGGAAGTTAGGGTGAGGAGGACAGATGTGAGGTTGAGGAAGAGAGAAAGGAGTAGGGGCAGAATGAGCGCAGAGAGAGAGAGAGAGAGAGCGAGAGAGAAAGAAACACAGAAGTAGACATAAATAAGACTAAGAGAATGACTACAAAGGGAGAGAGAATGAGAAAGAGAGGAACAAATAAATAGAAATACAGAGAAAAAGAAAAATAAACAAAGAAAGAACGGGAAGAAATAGAAAAAAAACATGGCTGATCCCTTTGTCATAGGAGTCGGTATAACACGAATGTGAAACGTGTCTTCACAGAGGTAGTTGAGCGTTTATTGTGCATTGCTTCGCCCAAGGGCGAAGGAATGAATGCTATAGCAGGCAAGCAGATCGAAATTTTCAGCAAGCTCCTCAAGCAGAAAGTACTCACGGGGACGACCGCGAACGAACAACTGTCACAGCTCGACACTTAAAGCAAGCTGCTCAAACACATGAAGGACGCACGAAACGAACGCGCGAGTATACGCAGGACGAGCGCGAACAAACAACTGCCGCAGTTGTAACTTCTTTGTGAGTGAGCAGCACGCTTCTATCGGAAACGCGGCCACTGCAGCGAGCGAAGTGACCTTCGAGCTCTCTATAATTTCAGCGCAAACTTGCGGGGAAGGCACAAGACGTACAAACCACCCCCCATCAATAGATAAGCGCGCACGCACGAGCGACCACACCCAGAACAGGCGCGCGCGCACCGCAACGCGCAGGGGCACGACCTTTAAAGCGCGCCCTTCGCGCCATCTCGCTAGTGATAACGAGAACACGAAGTTCCACCAAGCTCTGAGTACCACCAACGGTAAATGGTGCATATAGATAGTTCTTCATTAGTGCGCTCGGCAGCGTACTGTCTTTGGTCGAGTCGTTTCGCGCCACGTGCTGGGGAGCGAGTGGTCGTAGGTTCGAGTCCCGGCTACGGAGCTTTTAGGGGCGAAGCTCCTTAAGGTCGAGGCTTGTCCATCACTCCCCCGCTGTCACTCGGCGTAGCATGGAATGCGGCGTAGCCACGCTATTGCGATGACGATGACGATGCCATCACGGCACACCACATGCAAGGTAACCATAATACCCCATGACGATGACGCTGATGGCGATGAACAATAAGCGCTTTCCAGAGCCCATTCTCTTTAGGGGCCAATCTCCTTAAGGTCAAGGCTTGTCCATCACTCCCCCCGGTGCCACTGGGCGCAGCACGGAATGTGACGTAGCCACGCTAGTGCGATGACGATGACGCTGCCATGACGGCACATCACATGCAAGGTAACCATTATACACCATGACTATGACGCTGATCACAATGAACAATAAGCGCGTTCCAGACCACATGTTTTTTCAGGGGCAAGCTCCTTAAGGTCGCGGCTTGTACATCACTCCCCCCGATGTAGCCACGTTAGTACTCGCCGCTCCCGCTAGAGGTGCAGCTGTGCTCTCATTTGATTTGCATGGCGCCCACTAGATGACTCTGCAGCGCTCGCTCCACTCTCCAGCGCGCTTGATCCACTCTCGGCTCTCGGCGCGCTTCCACTCTCGACGGTGGTCACTCAGTTCGCTTCGATACTACTACTACCTACTACTGCTATGAACAACGAAGAAAACAAGGTGGTGGCGGATCGGAGGGCTTGCAAAGCGGCTGCAGCGCGGGCTCTCAAGTTATGCGTGAGAGAAGTAGGCGCCGGCGATGCAGACAAGCAGATCCAGATTTGCGGGCTCGTGAAGCTGCAGCGGCACGGCAGCGCCGGCAAGCCGACCCGGAGTTGAGGGCTCACGAAGCTGCAGCGGCACGGCAACGTCGGCAAGTTGATCCAGAGGCGGCGAAAGCTCGCGCAGCTGCAGCGGCACGGCAGCACCGGCAAGCCGATCAAGAGGCGGCGAGGGCTCGCGTCACGACGTGTCACGTCTTTGCATGATCGAGTCGGCAATGTACGGGGAGATTCATGGTTACCCGAATGATCCCCGGCTGCTTCGCCCACTCATCATCATTTCACTTCGTGGATATGCGGGGGGGTTTTTTTAGATACGAGGGACACCGGGACGACGGGACACTGGGACGTGAGGTTGGAGTGGGAGGAGGCGCTTGCTGTGCGGTGTCCTCAGGCATGGTAGATGACACGGTACGGGATCGAAGCGGCAGGGGCATCGAATGGGGACCAAAATTGTTGTGAGAGCACCGCCCTCTCACCCACTAAGTAACGGTGTTTTACATACGAAGCATCTTATGCTCGGGGCTATGTCCGTCCCTCCCGCGTCCCGCGTCCGGCCACTTTCATGAAGTAGGGAAGCACCCATTATGCCAACCAGAACACTGTAGTAATATGAAGGCCGTCAACCACTACCACAGTCATCAGAGTCATGGCCGAGAGCACAGAGAGGCTGCTTAGCAATGGCTAGGCAGGTGGTGTCTGTCGCCCAGGTTGACCCCATTCCTTGATGTTGCTTGCATGTGTTTGGAGGGGGCTTAGTTCGTCCCTCCTTCCCGCGTCCGATACCCCCTCACAGCGCATGTGCGTCCCCTCCCCCTATCCTCTCCTACGCTCACCCCTTTCTCTACTTTAGGAATCATCTACTCTATGGAGCGGCGCCCGCGTCCCACATCCCCACAGCGCATGCGCGTCATCTCCTCCTCTCTCCTCTAGGAATCCTCTACTCTACGGAGCGGCTACGGCGTCCCACATCCCCACAGCGCATGCGCGTCCTCTCCTCCTATCTCCTGTAAGAATCCTCTACTCTACGGAGCGGCTTCCCGCGTCCCCCCACCCCCACAGCGCATGCACGTCCCCTCCCCCCTCTCTCTCCTCTCCTACGGTCCCCCCGTCCTCTCCCTTCCCGAGTCCCACACCACCACAGCGAATGCGCGTCTCCTCCCCCTCTCTCTCTCCTCTCCTACGGTCACCCCCCTGTCTCTTCTCTAGGAATACTCTACTCTACGGAGCGGCGCCCGTGTCCTACAGCGCATGCACGTCCTCTCTCTCATTTCCTAACCTCACCCCCCTTTCTCTCCTCTAGGAATCCTCTACTCTACGGAGCGGCGCCAGCGTGCTGTGATGAGTAAGGGGTTTACTCAGTGGGCCCAGGTCATCGGACGCATTCAAGACAGCCTGACAACTACGCAGACAACATTTATATAGGACGAGGACTACATGAAACACGAAGGAACATCAGAGCGATACAAGATTACAAGTTAAAAGTCTGCAGTTAGGTCCCTTTAACGCGAGACGACGTCTTGTCTTAACAGTCAATGCGCGTCACTCCCGCGCCACCAAGTTTCCAAGAGCACACTCACGCTTACCGTCGTTGCGATGAACGTAGCACCGGGCAACGTGGCGTCGAGTCCGTCGAGGTAGCATGGTGGGAACATGCCTTCTTGTGTAGCTCGCTGGCTCAAGCTTGAAGACGGTGCCGCACCACGACGTCTTGCAGGCGACCAGGTCACGCTCGACCGAAGCGAGCGCCCTGGGCACGGGGTCCAAAGCCCCGACGACACTCGAAGCTGGCCGCGCACGGCTCCGCCAACCAGTCTTCTTCTTTCTCTTCTTCTTTTCCCAGTTGCGCGCTCAGGGTTTTTCCGCTATGGCGCGGTCGTCGCAATCATCACAGTGCCACAGCGCATGCGCGTCCTCTCCCCCTCTCTCCTACGATCAGCCCCTTTTTCTGCTGTAGGAATCCTCTACTCTACGGAGCGGCGCCCGCGTCCGACATCCCCACAGCGCATGCGCGTGCTCTCCCCCTCTCTCCTACGCTCACCCGCTTCCTCTACTCTAGGAATCCTCTACTCTATGGAGCGGCTATCGCGTCCCACACCCCCGCAGCGCACGCGCGTCCCCCTCTCTCTCTCCTCTCCTACGGTTCCTCCCGTTCTCTCCTCTAGGAATCCTCTACGGAGCGGCGCGCGACAGGTGGTGCGACAGCTGCATACTCCGCTGAGGGCACCACGGTAGTTCCGCGGTATAAAAATGATGAGCGCCCGGGCCGCTGCCGCGAAACGAGCGGCGACTTTTCTTCCGCTCAAGCTAACCATGTCCCCGCTGCTTCGCATCCACACATGGTTCCCTTTAGCGGGAGATGGGGGGAATTTTTTTCTTTCCCATCATTTAGTGTATATATTACAACGTTATATCCTTGACAGAAATACGTCAGTGGAGTCGTGGTGCACCCCAGCATAAAACACTTTTGGGGGAAATGAGAGAGAAAGACAGATAAAGAAATAGACGTATTGATACAATAAGGTGTGAGCAAGCATGGCCGTGAATAATATATTAAGAAAGGGATGGGAAAGAGAGAGAGGTTACAGGGTAAAAGTCTGGCCATGCCGGGACCAGCTAGGTGCCCACCAGCTCTGCAGTGACCGACCCTTGTGCAGCCTAGCGGACATTGTGCTTTTTTTTTTCTTAGCTGAGGACATCAGAACGTACCTTCACTATCACCTGCACATTTTCACTCGTAAAGGGAATGCTGCTCAGAAAGAAATCCAAAGAAAAG